>LKNJ01002952.1:0-32470 GCA_002120245.1 Maccullochella peelii | reverse complement strand
ATATATTTATTTATATAACCCAGGTGGGGATGGCTAGTGATTCAGAATATACACCCAGGTACTTGCAATATTTGTTCCTTGAGTAGAACAGAATAGAAAAAAGAGACATCAGAATCAGAATTTCACAGTTATGTTTCCTGGTTTGTGCGTCCATCTTTGCCCAAGAGTATGGGCCGAACGAAGCCCGTCCAGTGGACTGGAAGCCAAGTCTATGATATGTATGTTGTTGTTTTTTTTTTTATAGTAACCTGCATATTGATAGAAAAATACAAGTGAGTGTAAAGGTGACTGTAACCTTTGGTTCCAGCATGACATGCAGAAAATTCCACTTGCATTTCCACCCTTCTTCTTCTAAAATGTCTTCTAAATCTCATATAGCCAACATGAAACCAGCAACATCTTTCACACATCAGAGTAGTAAGTACAATCACATAGTTTTTCCAGGGAAACAACTGTACCATAAACATTTAGTAGGCTACTTATCACCAATGTGCTCACCCTGGAGGTTATAGATCAAGAAACAGTAATGAGCTGCTACCCTGTACATCCACGCAGTTATATACAACAGTTGCATTTTCTTACTGTTGTGAATGTCTGGTGACAGACAGAAAATGCATTGGGATGCATTGGTGGTGACGTGTTGCATAAGGTAGTTTATATACCATAATCATGATCTTTCCCTAATCTTAATCATACTGTACCAGATATTGGTATAATCATACCAGATATTGTGGAAAGCGAGAATTTTAAAAAACGCTGACATTGGACGTAAAAAAACATGGTCCAGGGTTTTGCAGAGTCGTTTAATATTGACGTTCTTTTTCTGACGTTATGATGTTGGTTATCACGGCAGCAAACAATAGAAATTACCCATTCAGGTTACCAGGAATGTGAACTTATTTGATTGGCTAATACAGTGTGTTGCTGAATGCATTACTGCAGAAACGTTCTTGCTAGATGACACTGTGTTTTTTTTTGCTAGAGCCCTCTGCGTCAATGCAGTGTCCTCATTGAAATGAATGAGGGGGTTGCATTTTTTCACGCAGTGATAATGTTGGTCTGAACGTGGCCTAAGCCCACAGCTAACAGAGCTGTAAGCCCTGAGCTTACAAGGGTCTCCCCAGGGCTAAGTGTTGTGTGAAAAGCCCAAGTTGGCTATTAGTTCAGGTGGCAATGGTGGTTTAGTATCAATTTCTTCAAGAAGCAGTCAGTACCAATGTCAGAGAAGTAATTCGAGGAGTTCAGCCAGCAGCAGAATACATCACATGTGCTGACAAGGTTGTTTTGCATTACTTAAGGCGAATTCCTTCATGACAACGTGAACTGCTTCTATAGTCAGGAATTCTGTGAAAACTGCACAAATCTTCCGTCTCACCATGGTAAAGAAAGGAGTCATGACATGGCATGAAAGTCACACCAGAGCGCTCTAGCAGATCTAATTAATCTTGTCCATGGCCGGTCTTTTAGTGCTTCCATTTGATGACCTATGCTGCCAGGGGAAAGGTACAAAACTGCTTGTTGGACAAACACTGCGATTAAGCTCAACTATGCTCGCTGGGTATTTTTTATTGGAAAAATGTTGGCAGGTACTGACGCAAAGCCTTGTGTGTCTCATGTTACACATGCTTTTATTGAACAATAGGCCCTCTCTTTTTGAAGAGTCAAGACGAGCACTAGAGGCAAGTGGCGTATATCCATGCATAGACATAAAGTTAATTTCCCCTCTTTTGTTATAATGGCTTGAGGAACATTAATATGCCCATTTCAGTGTCCATTTGTTGTTGTTGTTGTTGTTGTTTGTGTGTCCCTAAAGACTTTGCTGATTCACTGTTAGCTTCTCTCAGGAGCTGCACGCTTGTACTTCTGCCCATGAAAGCACACACTCACAAGAGGCACATTAGAAAAATATACACACATACAGTATAAATAACCCACACGATTTTTCTTTCTCTTGCTTTCATACACACACACACACACACACACACACACACACACACACACACACACACACACACACACACACACACACACACAAAAACAGGCTATCTGACCACCTATAAAGGTTATCTGACCACCTTAAAGGATCATTCCAGTTTATTATCATTTTGGGTCTTATTTTCATAGGCTTGGACATCATTCCTGTCCTGATGATAATAATAATAATATGCTGACCAAGTGAACTGATGAAATCAGGGAACATGACAACATTGCTAAAGAGTAGTCTGAAGATGCAAGTTTGAATCGGTTTTAAACAAAGCTCCAGGTTCGCTAAACTTATTTGGAAGAGAAAATGAAGGGAAATTAAATTGCCACTGTCCTTTGTAAACATTCATCACAGTTTACAGACAGACTTCCAACTTTGGCAACTTTGATTTAACGTATTTGCCAAAATCAAAACTATGAAAACAAGTCCCAAATTGTAAAAAAACAAAATAAACAAAAACAATCCCTCTTCTTCTCATCATCCTTGTGCACCATGTCTATAAGAGCCAGCTCTCTGTTTCATGAATACTTAGAGATTTTAACTCATGGCCAAAGACAGCCACATAACTACAACCTTGTTATTCTAGATACATATAACATTTTAAATCTGTGGCTTATTACAGTTAGAAACTGTTCATTTTGGACCACTGCATGATAGGTCTCCGCATAGAGTATACTGAGAGAGAATAGAGCTTATTGAGTGTTATAGACTTGGTTATCCTAAATCCTGCTTCTTCTGCTTTTATAATTCACTCATGCCTTCTGTCCTGGACACAGCTGATTAGACAAAATTGACATTGGCAACTCCTTTGCAGGGGAATCAATATAGCACCCCCTGGGTAAATTGTAGGATGTCCATATCTTTCCTTCTGTGCTTTGTTCTTAACCTCATAGTAGGCCTAGTTAATCTAGACAAATGTAGAAGCTGATATATTGTAGATTTTCCTATTAGATAACAACAAGCAACCCTGTGGCCCTTCAATTTTAGCCGTGCATTAATAAATACCTATAAAATCAAATACATCATCAAATACAGTACTCGTAATAAATACATAAAAGGTAGTTTAGGGAGAAGAACGTTTCAATATCAGCTCCTCCCTATCAATCCAGCTTGAATTGATTTGCATCATGACGGGACTCTCAGTCTTGTTTGCTTAATGTTGATCAGTCAAAGAGATCAGATAGCTATTGATGCATGTTAATTTGACCTGATGAAATATGATGATCTGTGGTTGCATGTTGGCTATTTGGCTCGCTTATCACCCTGTATTGGCTTCTAATTTTGTAGTAATTGTTGTTGTTTTTGGCAGTATCACATATTTGAGGCATGAGACAAGTTCTTAGTTCTTAAACTTTGACCTTCAGAGTTATAAAATGTTTTCCTTTAATCAATCATTATCTTTTTGTTTTTATTTTTCATTTTCCCCAACAACTGCAATTAGTGTTTTTCAACCTTAATTCTTCCTGTCTTTTTCTCTTCTTTTTTTACCATCTCACTGTCTGGCAGTGTTTGTTTCTCTAGAGGAAGTCGCTCTGCAACTCAATGGAGAGCTGACTGACAGCCACCTCACTATGTTGCGATTCTTTAAGTATCCTGGCAGTCTGCTGAGGGCTGTAGTCTGTAAAGTTTTCTCTGGTACCAGTGACTGTTTCAGGGCAAGGACAGTGTCTGCAGGTCCCGTGGTTCTCTGGTAGCCCATTTGACAACCTTGTGGAGTTGCACTCTTCTTTGTGATGGGATTGCCTGCAAGTTCCCTTCTGCGTGGAGCTGTGCTGACACAGACATCTACAGAGTGTCCTGCACTGGGCCACATCCCGACACAGGGACTTGCGGAAGTTGGGCTTGAAGACCAGATAGACAATAGGATTGTAAAGGGTGGAGGACTTGGCAAATATAGCTGCCAGAGCAAAAGCCATGGGTGGTATAGCAGCGTAGTCACCAAATGCTGCCCACATGGACACAATGGCATATGGACTCCATGCTGTCAGGAAACCTATGCAAACTGCCACGGAAAGCTGAAAAGAGACACAACAGCATATAGAATACATTTATCATGTAAACCTGTATTTACTTAGGCCTATATAGTACCTTGAAAAGTGAACATGTGAATTTACCTTAATGATAAGTGCATGTGCATTGGTGATGTTGTTCTGCAGGGACATGTGCTGCTGCACAGCCTGGCGAGAGCCCCGGACAGTCTGCAGGATGAATGTGTAGGACAGAAAGATGACAGTGCAGGGCACAATGTAGCAGAAGAAGAAGAGACAGATGATGTAGCTCATAGCTGCAGTGTTTTTAGTGGGAGCATGCCAGTTGATGCAGCACGCTGTACCGTAAGGCTCTCCCCCGTACTCTCCCCAGCCCGACAGGGGACCTACAGCAAAAACTCCAGCGTAGCACCAGATCCCAGCAACCAGCACACATGCGTGGCAGTAGGAGAACTTGTTACCTGAGGAAGAGCAAAGCAGGGTAGAGACAGAGGCAGAGGAGGGAGAGTTGGGGGAATGATTACTGACAGATGAGGACATGGAGGAAGGATACAGAAACAACAGCAGAGCAACAATATGCTACTGAAGCATATTAACTCTGGTTACCTGATGCTGATAACAGGCAATGAGTGATGAGAAAAAAGAGGAGGACAGAAGGAGGAGGAAGTGGGATAATATCACCCAATAAGTGATAGGAAATTTCCATAGGATAGATAGGTAAGTTTGACAGAATGAATTGCCTTTCTACAGACAACATGGATTAAAATCAAGATAAATTCAATTTATCCTGTGTGTCAGCCTGATTCAAAACTTCCACCATCATCCCCATCTCCAAAAAGTCAAGGACCACAGGACTTTATGACTACAGACCTGTCGCCCTGACCTCTGTGGTAATGAAGTCATTTGAGTGCCTTGTGTTGTACCACCTGAAAGACATCACTGACCATCTCCTGGACCCACTGCAGTTTGCCTACAGAACCAACAGGTCTGTGGACTATGCAGTAAACATGGCCATCCACTTCATCCTCCAGCACCTAGACACCTCAGGAACCTATGCCAGGATCCTGAGAAGCTGGACCTGGAGCTCAATGCTCTAAAGACAGTGGAGTTGGTAGTGGATTTCAGGAAGAATGCAGCCCCACCCACACCCATCACCCTGTGTGACTCCCCAGTCAGCACTGTGGAGTCCTTTTGCTTCCTGGGCACCATCATCAGCCAGGACCTCAAGTGGGAGCTGAACATCAGCTCCCTCACCAAGAAAGCCCTACAGAGGATGTACTTCCTGCGGCAGCTGAAGAAATTCAACCTGCCAAAGACAATGATGGTGCACTTCTACACCGCCATCATTGAGTCCATCCTCACCTCCTCCTCCATCACCATCTGGTACACTGCTGCCACTGCCAAGGACAAGGGCAGACTGCAGCGTATCATTGGTGATTGGCTGCAATCTACACCCCCCCCACTACACGTTATATTAACGTAAGCCTCAAGACACACTGCATACTGTGAACTTTTGCACATCCCTCAGTTAATATTTTGCACATCCTGCACAAAATGTGCAGCTCTTTATTTTTTTTATTTTATTGTACAGCTAAATTCTCTATTTTACATTTGTATTCTTGACTTTTGGCTTTTTTACAGTACTTGCTTTTTAGTGGCTTCATTTTATATATCTGTATATATTTTTATTTTTTACTGTGCTTATTTATGCACCAATACACCAAAGCAAATTCCTTGTAGGTGAAAACCTACTTGGCAATGAATCCAATTCTGATTCTGAGAAGTATGTGAAAGAAAAAACCATTTGAGAAGCTACACAACCACAGTCTTGGCACTGTGGCCATTAGACCTCATATTAGGAAACATAGTCACCACTATTTGTCAGTGTTGGCTGTTTATTTCCTGCATAGAGGGATTGGACAAGAGAAAATATGTGTGGTTTATGCTGTGCGATTTTTGCTGTAAGTAATGATACATCTTAAACATTTATTGAATCAGACTTAATTATAGAATCGTCAGTTCCTTCCACTATTTCCACTACAGGAAGCCATTGTTGCAGTACCTAATCTAACATTTGTACAGTCTAATTTCTGTGATAAGTTTGGTTTTTATGTGTATCAGAACTTAAATTCACTTATTAAATGTGAGTATACTGCATTTATGATGCATTTCAGTGTATAATAGCAGGATTAATAGTGAAGCATTCACTTCTCATTACACTCATGTGCCAGATTGTGAATAAGGGGATCCATGGGACACACTGAAACAGCCCTCACCACTAACTGTCTAGTGTAATTGATTTAGACGAGGGCTTCTTCAGTGTGGAATCAGTGAGGAGGAGAACACAGGGAGCCTATGATATCTATCTATGATACCACACAGCCTCTCAGCTGGATGTCAGTCCCTCTTGCAGTTAAAGCTGAGGGTGGATGAACTGTGCGGTGCTAGGGAAGGGGGCAGGTTAGACATTACAGATGGCTTTTATCTGATGTAAAGCATCCCTTCACTGATTAAACTCTTCAGCTATCCGAGTGGCATGTGAAGGATTCAACCTGAGCTCTTTTTTCCTGGAGAGTGATCTGAATTTCTAACTGACGTCCTCAAACACGTGCTCTTATATTAACAATAGAGATGTGGCAAGCTTCTTTTTTTTCCTGATACCGACTACCGATCCAATATCAGCTCTCCCTTCTTGGTGAAGGATTGCTGTGGCACAAAAAAACTAAGTTGGGGCCCCACTGTGATTAAATAAATGTAACTGGTGGTGGAAACACTTGCTTGCAGCACTGAACATTTCCGATTGGTTGAGTACTCGCAACATTTTTAAAAATCTACAGCTGCAAACCTGTTTGTTTTTTGTTCACTGAGCTTCAACACAATGGAGTTACAGAAGAAAGCGATCGACAGATGGACAACGAAGTCCAGGCCTTATTGAGCATTATTGAGCTCCTCCATGCTTGCTGTTATAAAAATAATGATGCCTGTCGGTCGCTTTATATGACGCCATTATTGTCAGTATAGTCACGCACAGAAATGATGTGTAAAAACAGCCGTCGCTTTTTCATATGTCATCGGACTAACTTGCCTAATCTTCGCAGGTCTTTAGGCCTGAAGGAACTGAAGGAACCTTTTAGTTCCTTGAAAAGTAGTTCCTATGTTACATTATGTTCTTGCATCTTTTACCTTGTGTATCAAGCATTATGAATCCCATTGATACAGTATGTGTCAGATCGGCTCCGTTCTGTGTACCCCTGCAGTGTATATGGGCGAGTGTGTGATAAATGGGAACACCCCTGGATCATGCACTCCATGATGCAGAATCCCGGAGTTAATCTGTACTGCAGCGTACAACTGTGCATCCATTCATAGAACATGGACGTGAAGAGAGTTGATGACAATAGTGTTTCTGGGTGAAATTAAATTATTTACAGTTTCTGTCAGCTGATACCAATTTGTATGTAGTGCATATTTTAATGGTTTTAAATTAATTATAATTTATGAATTAAAGCTAAGTGGTGCTGTGACAAATTATTTTCACAGAAAGAGTTAATGATGGTTTAATGAGAAAATTATGAGTGACTGATGAGTCACCTGAATGAGTCAACTGAAACTGAATTAACCTCCTGCAAAAACTGAAATAGAAACATATTATATATCTGAATGTCTGCATGGAATCAAAGGTTTAATAGTGTCTTTTCTAACTGTATTTAAAATAAAAGACATGGACCCTAAATCAACTGTTTATGCTGCTTAAGGAGATTTAGACACAGTCAATCATGTAAATAAATCCTCAATGGCTTCAGTGGCAAAAATATTAATTATGCTCATTAGCAATGTGATGCCTGAGCAGTTTGCAGTCATACCAGTGCATAGTGAAATGAGTTTGCACAAGCATTGAAAGACTGGAGAGGTCTTGTTGAGTGAAACTGCCTGAAAACAGAAGTCTTCCACTACAGTCACGATGTGGCCATATGTGGCCTTGAGCAACAATAGTAAGTCTCATGTAAATGTTACAGAATGTATTGCACAAACAAACGCACCTTACTTTCCCTTCTCTGAGTCTTTCATTTTAGAGCCATGCAATAGCAGTATTTCACTTATTACATAAACCACAGAGCAGGGCAAGAGAACCATCGGTTTGGAAACTTGTGGAAGTTAAGACTTGCAGACAGAGCGAGAGAGAGAGAGAAAAAGAGAGCGAGAGAGACGGCTAAATCCACATTTTTAAGTTTTAAAAACATTTACATTTAAAGCAGTCCTAACCATCAATAATTAGCTGGCCCTTTTAATCACTGGGTGTGAGTGCTTATTACCATGAAGTCTACAAAAACATTATTATCTATAGGGTGGGTATGAATGTTTGTATATAACATAACTGGATAACATAAACACTTCAAAACAAGTCAACGTCCTATATATTGTACAGTCTATCACATCCCTGTTAGTTTCAACTTGTGACCTCTGTTCCTCTTTGCTGGTGTAGTTTGTGTTTGACATAATTTATGATTTTTGAGGCTGCTCCTCTAGATCATTCTTCTTTTGAACTAGCACACTTGCATTTTGAGCACATTTGATTTGACCACCAGCTGACACCGGCCCATCAGCGTACTCCTCCATCCATCTGTCCACGACCCTGATTCCTCCAAAACTGTGAAAGTGCAGAAGTCCTTCTTCTGGGGTTTTTGGCAGTTACCAAAGAGCTTTAGGTATATTACCACCAACCTCTGGACTGGAGAAGGGCCGTTCCTTATTTGCATGTACCCAGAGAAAACCAAGACGAATCTGGCCAACAGAGATGTGTATATAAGGCTAGCTGTAAATGACAGTGTAAGATATTTCATCTGTTTTTTTCTTGATACGAGACACATGAAATGACAGGTGTAAATGGGACTGGCTTCATCCTTGACATATATTTATCTCTGTTTTTCTTCTGCTGAGCTCTGATGATGGATTTGTAAACTGAGAACAGTTTACCTTAAGCTCCAATGGATTATAATGAAAGCAGAACTCTTTCACCTTGACATCACAGTAACCTGTCTGCACAGCTGCTATTTAATACAATACAATAAAAATTATTTTGATTGTGTGGCAACCTTGAGTACCAGTGTACTTGACTTCTGAATATTTGTGAACTGTGAGTGAATGTTTTTGAGTGAATATGGTAAAGTGTTTCCTGTTGCAAGCACCGGTGTCAACCACATAACCAATATGCATGTCTTCATAGGAGAAGTTATAATTATTGACAAATACTGTACATTAAGAAACACTAAGTCCTGCTAGCTAGCTGCGTACAACTACATTATGGTGTGTTATAACCCATGTATTTAATGTCTGAATACAACTTATAAATTCTAAATAGGGAGACTTAAAGTAAATGTTAACAACTTATCATTAGTAGAGGCATACACTGTCACACCTCACACTTCTAGCTTGGTCAAGTGACCTAAATCACTTTCAAAAGTTGCCGAAGTCGCAGTTTGAGTGGATATCATGAGATTGTCTAAATAAATTGACTCCAATGCACAAGACAAATTGAAATTCAGTAGTACACACTGACAGCATGGATGTAGCCAAAACATGCAGCCAGGGCATCATGCAGTTCCAATAATTGGATGGTTTGTGAGTTTTTCAAATGTAAGCCCCTGCAGGGGAATACATTAAAAGGGGACGGGAGTACACTAAAAGGCCTTGTAAACATCTCCTTATTTACATATCCTGCTGTTTAAAGAGGTTAAAACACGGCCTTGAACATGAACATTATTGCAGCATGGCCATTTTTACTTTGTAACAAGCCCCTGAGTTGCTGGCCTCACTCCATTAATATTTCTCTCTTTAGATTCAAGGTTTTTGGCTTCAGGGGAGAGCAAGAATCAAGTCTTTTAACAAGTTGATCAGTATTGGTGAAGCTGGTCTTCTAGTTAACAAATGAATATCAAAAACAATTTAATTACATTCATCTGTTATAGTATGTTGTTTTACTGTGACGATAGTATGTTTTATATACAATAAAGATAAGCATAAAGACTGGTTGTCTTACCATAGTTTGGGCAGCAGACCTTGAGCCAGCAGACGCAGGAGAGCACTGTGAGGTTGCTCAGACTGCACAGGCCAAACAAAACGCCACAGAAGGCATAGACAGTGCAGGTGGCCTCATTGAACAGCCACCTGAACGGGGAGAGAAACAGAAGAGAACATTTGTTACTGACAATGATTTCTGTTAAAAAATCCTTCTGGTGAATTACACAATTCACACCCACTAGATGAAACAATACATTTTCTGCCCTTCCCCATGGGTCATACAACTCTGTAGTGATGCATTTTGATCCAATCATGGCAAATATGACAGCTATCAGTCGCACATGATCAGGGGATCAGAGCAGGAAAGGAAAGGCCACAGGTTGAACTAGAGACACATGAGAGATGAAGTGCCATTTTGAATGTTTTGGGGTTTTTTGCATTGCTTTTTTAAAATGTGATGGAGACATAATGCTCCTGTACAGGGTCGTATTAAGGAGGTCAACCCCACTAAGGTTGCACTAACCTAAAATCATACTCAGTAGAAAATGTTTATTGTGTGTATTTACATCTTTACAACAAAGAGCTGTCCTCTTTGATTGATTGATGGTCAGTCAGTAGTTAGTAGTGTCTTTTAGCAGCATATTAAATGTAACAGAGAAGGTGGAAGCACTTTTTACAGCCCTGAGAGGCTGCAGATGGCCTCCAGAACCTTCACCTGCAAGGTGGGGCACGCTTTCCTGAGAGGCGAAACCCAGGGCAAACTTTGTCTTGCTTGTAAAGCTTAAAGCGGCTACAATCAATATTTTTACAATAACAATATATCAAATGACAATGTGCAAACAATGTAACCATGTGAAAGGGGTCACTTGTAGTGATTAAGCTACAGAGAATTATCACCTGAATCTACAGATCCCCTCGGATTCACGGAGCTTTATAGTGAGTTCCAGCTCACTTTAATGCTATCTCACTTTACGGCCGGCAACTTTACTGTTTTGATTCACTCTCACCTCTCTCATAACATGGTTTTCGGCCATAGCAGGCAGCTGTTTTGAGTGAAAATGCTCTAAAAAACCAACATACACAACCTGATCAGCGCCAAACGGCAGACAGACACAGTTAGAGACTAGCTGGTAAATAGGACTTTGAAAAATTAGGGGGACATGTCATCCTATCCCCAGTTACCCTATCCCAAGTGGGAATTACACCCTTGTGTGTAATTATATATTTCTGTAAAGGGTGTTCCAAAGACGACGACCTGTTCCCCACAATAAAAATTTTTATTCTGGTGGAAAAATACAAAATCCATTATACATTTATTTTATTATTTGCTATTATTTTAATTAATTAATCTTCCAGAAAAAATGAGGACATGACATCAGTCTCCTCAGTGGTAGCAACAGCCCTGCTTCTCTAACCATTTCCTACCTTTCACTCTTTATTAGTCATAATCGATGAAAGGAGAAAGGGTGGTTGGAAACTTGAATGGTCACTCACATGTGAGTGTAGGCTGAAGCGATAGCGAGTGGGAACAGGGTTGTGGTCATGCCCAGGTCACTGATGGCCAGGTTAACCACAAAGAGCTCTGCTGGCTTCAGGGAGGACTTTTTTCTATAGGCCACGAACAGCAGGATCCCATTACCCAGCATCGACAGCACACCTAGGAGACAGGATATATTAAGAATGTTGGATTTGAACACACATTCACAGAGATAAAAGCTCACATCACTTACCAAAAATGGTGTAGAGAGTTCCCATGAGGAAGTCATTGTGTTTCGATATTTTGGACACAAGCAGAAATGTTTCGGAGGCATTTCCCATCTAGAGCAAAAATGGAAAAACAGACAAACAGACAGGGGAAAAGAGAGGGAGAGAAAAAAATCTTTAAACGTATGTTTTTGCCTTCAGGCAATTTTAAAAAACAAGCAAAACAACTTCCTTACAAATGTACACCCTGATACCTCAGACAGGACAAAACACAAAGTGACTTGTGCATCTTACCGCTCTTGTGACTACAGAAAATCCCTGTATAGCAGTCTGGTATATTCCTGTTAAGCATAACTATGCTGCACTTCCTGATGTCTTGTAGGCTGCAAGTTCGTCTAACTTGTTGACGTGGAATCTCACATTCCCCATGATAAACCATAGGATGCTTAAGTCCTCTGCTTCTTTTTCTCCTCTTACTTGCCTTCACACAAGTTTGTTGCCCTTTCAGAATCTCAGTAGCTTCACAGGGATATCTAATATATTTTAAAATGGAAATAATATATGATTTACCCTTTTTTTTTCCTGTCCATTCTTCTTTCTATTCCCTGAAAGTAAAATTCAGATTTCCAAAGATACAAACTGAAAACTAGTTCTTGGTAGTGCATTTTTAGACTTCACGTTATAAGCATTTTGGAGAAAGTGGAGTGTAGTTGGGATCCAAGCTGAATTTCCTTCAGGGTTTTTATTGGACTTTCTAAAAGTATTTTCTAAACTTTTACAAATTATAAAACCACTTAACTACAGCAGTGATCAGCCCTGCAGCAGCCAAAACCAATCTACTGTGTCTTTGGACACAAATATGTGGAAATATATCTCCATGCAGACATTGTAAATTCCCTGGATTCCTCCTCTACAATAACATCTTTATGTTTTTCCATACATTTATAATTACTGATGGGGATTTTATTCCATACTGAGACTCCATCTGACCTGAACATCATGTTATTACATCTGTTTTCCTTTTAGCTTGAAACATGAGCTTAGTCCAGCATACTACTGGGCTTATGAAACCATTTTGAATCAATTGTAATGACTTAAAATTCCATGGAGGTAAAGTTTGAAAACAAGACTGTTCTCACTTAAAAGAGTACTCCAGCAGTGTCAGGCACAAGACTGGATTAACAGTCTGTCTGAGAGGATGAAGTCAAGAGAGAGACACTGATAATGAGAGAGAGAGAGGCAGAGAAGGGAGGCAGGGTAAGAGGGAGGAACCCTTGCTCACCCCCAACAGTTTGAGAGGGGGGAAAAATGCAAAACAGACAGAGGGAAAGTCATAGAGTGACTGATTGGAGATTACTCATAAGAGGAATGGGACAAAGGGACAAAGTCAAAATTCAGCAATACTGAAAGCATACTTCACGTCACTGTGAGACTGGGATACAACCGAGAGTGTATTTTCTCCTGAACACATTTGGGAGACAGATTATATTTACATATGCACTGATCCCCTGAATCTCCAATACTACAGTACATGTGTTTCCCTAAAAGACTGCAACTAGACACCACCTTCACTGTCACACTGATCTTCTTCAGCTACCTCTTTATTTTCCCATCCTCCTCCTCCTCCTCCTCCTCCTCAGTGTTTATGGAGCATATTTTAAATGACAAAGAGCAACAATGGAATAAAATTGGCAAACACCCACATTTTAATTTACAGGACTCCAGGTTGGGAAGTGTAGTGTTTAGCAGCAGTTGTTGACTCACAAAAATAATTGGGGCTAATAAAAAAAAAATGATTTGTGTAGACTGTTTTTATAACATATGCAACTTACCATAAACCTTGTTTTACAGCACAACAAACAGAGGGAAAACACCAATATTATCCTAAAAGTAATGAAATTGATTTATATGCAGTAATTTGTTTCTAAAGTGGCTTATTTAATTAATTCAATTGTACTCATGCATTAGAATAATTATTCATATGAAATTCATTAGGGGTCATCATATTTCTGTGTTTCCCAGTTGGCTGTCACCAATCATAAAGCTTTGGTCAAAGACGAACACTGTCAGCAGAATATTCACAACACATACTCAACATGCAAAATATAGCTTGCTATATATATTCATGAGAAAACAAATTGCTGCCTTTATTATTATTATTATTATTATTATTATTATAAGTTCCTTGCAACCTTTTTTCCAAGGGCAACTACTAAAACATCTGATGCTTTAAGTCAGAGTTGACTCTCAATATTAATCAAGACCACAGTCTTTCTCTTACCTCAACTAAGTGCCCTGAGTTGCCCAGACAGAAGCATTATAAAAGGAAATCATGCCTTAGTTGAGAGGAGCAGATATTGTAGGGAGAAAATAAAATGTGTTGGTTGTTTTTTAGTATGAAACATTTTGTGATGGCAGTAAAATAAAAAATATGTTGATAGAAAAGGTAACAGGTAGCATTAACTTTTCCACAACACGTTAGTTTTGTTAGTTAAATTAGGGACGTGCACACGCATCTGCATTTGTAGCTCAGCCGAACACGCCATCACTCTGAAATAACTTATGATGGGATCCCACATTGGGGATGGGATGGAATAAGATGCAACATTATTGTCTTCAAAGTGGAAAATTGTCTTTGGCCCATTCAGCATTTCATTAAAACCTTTTTACAAAGACATTTTACAACACTGATCAAACATGTTAAATTCCAACTTCAGGTTTAAGAACACCAGAGAACTGGAGTTTCATTATACTGGCACGAATCTTGACAAAGAATCTCATTTATGAAATTTTCATGCATATATAATTTCTCTGCCGCATTATCCTGTGGTGTGCTGATTATCCCATTCCACAGGGCATCCCTCATCCAGCCAGATGACATAAATCCTCCTCAACCAAAACCCATAACTGATCATCGCATGCTTCTTATTCCTTTCATAAGTTATTCCACAGAAGTACTATCTCCAGTTTGAAGTAGACATGGTAGTAAGCACAATGTTCCCAGGTGAATAACAAAGGACTGAGTGCAGTCAGGAGGAACAATAAATGATAGTTTCCATTCTAAAAAGAGGACAGAAACAACCAGTAAGCAATGCATCTTCAAGAGCTAAGCAGATTCAAAGAAATGACACAGTGGGAGCCAATTATAAATAAGCGTGATTATGTAAACAGGACATGAGTGATTATCTTGTTTCCCACAGATATTACAGATGAGAAAGATACAGAAGACAGATAATCCCTTTTTTCCTCTCCTACTATCTCTCTCACCCTTTTTTTAGTTTTCTCTTCCTCAATTTTGTGTCTCGTAGGCTATATCCACACTAATACATTTTTGTTTTAAAACGCATAACTTTTTCTACGTTTGCAACGCAGACCTTTTAAAACGCTGCTGACCCCGTTTAAGTTTGAAAACTCCGGGATTGCGTTTTAGTGAGGACGGGTGGAAATGGAGACGTTTTAAAACAATGACGCCCACGTTCGCTTCCTGATTGGGTCTTATCAGCCATGACGTGTCCTTCCCTGATTCGTCACGCCCGTATCATGTGACCCTTTCCCAGACGAAAACAAACATCAGTTTTGACTACCAGTGGTTAATTCAACATGGAAAATGAATTATAACAATTACTTTCACTAACAGTTTCACCTCGACATCGGTCCAAGCATAAAAATCTCTGGACCAAGATTATATCTGAAACGGTGATAAAATGCTTGTGTGTATGGAGATCGTTTTCATTTCAAATGCCCTTTTAAAATAAAATGGTATTAGTGTATGTAGCCTTAGCCTTCTACGATCAAAACACATCAACACATGTTTTCGCTGTGGCAAAGACAAGAGTAGTCACTCCTCAGGACTCCTTCACAGTTGGACACACAGGAGAAATGACTTCACAGGCCAGAGCTCACTGTGGACAGCACATCACTGGAGGAATTGGAAAAACACAGAAGGGGAGTCAGGTGTGGCGTTGCCAGTTAGTGTCAGCATTTGGCTGTGATTCAAATTTCGGGCTTGGTCTAAATCAGTTCTGACAGGCCCACTTGGTCAATAACATGTGTCCATTTTTAATGATGAAGTGGAATATATACTGCCTCGGATGGCCTCCATTATGGCTCGCTCCCTTCATTCTTTGACTCTGTCCCTCCTGTCACTTCGTGCGAGTTGCTACTTGGTGAGCGAGGGAACGAAAGGAGTAGAAGTGAAAGTGCTTTTAGTTCCACCCCATCACTCTTCTTCCCTTCCACCGTCTCATGTCCTCATCTTTCATCCTCATGTTCTCCCTAAGGGTATTCATTCATCTAGTCCCGCATTTGAATCTTTTTTTCTCTTACAAACTTTGCTTTTCTCTCTTTACATCTCCATCTTATCATTTCTTTTGCTGTGAAAGCAGAGTGCACAGTTTTGCCTGTTGCAGAGAGTTATGTACATCTCAATCTAACCAACTGTTAACATTCACACACAGATGGTGAAACCAAACAGTAGTTACGGTTACAGTAGTTAAGCATCCGTGTATGTATTAGTGACTGTTAATCTGTTTAAAGGCCACTCAAAATCACCAACAATTTGGAGCCATGTGTTAATACGTGCTTTTATACAGCGTTAATAATCACACTTCCACCCACATGTATAAACTTGGCTCAAATAACGTTACATGGACAGCAAATGTACATTTTGCAGCACATAGTTCTGTTGTGCATGACACCGCATCTGACTGTATGTGACTTTAACTTCCTTCCAGCCAGATGGAAGGTTGTGTTTTCTCTTCTTCTTTCCCTCTATCGTCTACATTGCCCCTTTAAATACAAACATTTACCCAAGTTTATGCAAATTACATGTGTTGCAATCGTCTCTTGCGCTCCCCACATGTCCTGTCCCTCCATCATTTATGCATTCATCTGTTCACCTCTTCGCCTCTGACAAACGCCTCTCAAACACTGACATTCTCGCTCGGTGCTTGTCTTTAATATTAAGGGCGACTCCAATTGCTCACACCTCTGCTCACCTCGTGCTGAGCTGCTGCCCGCTGCAAACACAAGCCTCAGACATTTCCATATCCCAGAGAGGGGGATTTGTCCTTGTGACAAACAGACCGATGTGGATATGTGTGTTTCAAAACAAACAGGCTGCACTTGGGCTTCATTACTCAAAGGAATCAGCAAAGGTTTTAGAATGTTTACTTTGAAAAGTTTTGAGAAAACCAGGGTTCAAGCTACATCATTCAGCACTTTCAAGTTCTGTCATGTGTGCTAACAAGTTTGGGGCTAAAGGACAACAAATGTTCTTCCTCCTTCATATATCATCATCTACATTGCCTTATGTCTCTGCCTTACCCTTTCTCTTTCATGCTCTCGCCATTCTTTTCCAGCCTCTTTCTCTTAATGGGAACTTTGAGAAGTGCCATATATATATATATATATATATATACACACACTCACGATTAATTCCCTGTTTACATTTAAATATGGCAATATGCTAACTGCATAGTAGTGTCCAGCAGCGTGTGTCACAAACAAGCAGGTGTTACATGCTGAAAGAAGCACATACAGAGAAACCTGAAACAAATAAATCTGGCACCAGTGAGGAGAAGATTATATGTCTCAAATATATGTTCACAGTTCCAGGAATATCAAATCAAATCGTGTTACTGTGTCACAAACATCAGAGCAAAAATTATGAATTCCGTGATATAAAATAAAAATCTAAAACATTGTTGGTAAGAACCTCATTTTATATTATGAACTAGGTAAATGCACTGGGCTCATTGTATAACACATCAAGTTGTTGAGGTCTAGGGTAATTGCTCTCTCTTCAAGGTTTCAGTTTTTTCTTGTTTTTTTCTACCCTGCTCCCCTAATTAAAGTGCATAAATTGTCACATTTGCCATTAATCCTTAAATCTTGCCTTAAATCTTCACTGTCAGCTTTTGTACATGTTGCTCTCAGCTCTGCAAAACCATATTTGCAAACCATAATCAGCGTCTTTGGTTTATCTGATTAAGTACTGAGGATAAGCATTGAAATCGATATCACAAAATCTTGTTTTTGAACAGATTAAACAATTATATTATTTTGTTATTAGGCACCAGCAGTTAATTTCAGTTGAACAGCAGAATTATGTATGTGGCAAATTTGATAATAGAAGACACTAGTTTTCACATTCATCTTTTTTTTTTTCGGAGGTCTAAATTTCAAATAATTAACTTAATAATCAAACTTTTTTGTGTGTGGAAAAGCCATGTCACACTCACATTATCATTCCAAGTAGACTATTTTTAAATGAAATAAAACATGTCTGAAGGGAATCTTTAAAATATTTTTTACCAGAGTAAAGTTAGACAGCAGTCAGGAAAGGTGCGACTCAACAAATCAGATAAACTTTTGCAGAGTGAATATGGGGAGTGTCTCTAAACATGCAATTTCTTTGTGTTTCACTCAATTTTATTCATGTAGCCTAAAAATATAACCAAAATATATATATGTGTGTGTGTGTGTACAGCTTTTCGTATCACACAAATTCTCCCACTGCTCGTCCTCTCAAATATCAATATCAAGTTTCGAGTTGAGAAGCTGCAGTTGAGGTGAAAAAAGGAGAAGACAGTTCAGCGAACTGGTTCTGAAATAAAGGAGCCTCCACTGTCTTTTTTCAGTTGGATGTTAGCCCCTGCATTTTGTTTCTAATGTAGTATCTGGCATCAGACCAAATCTACAGAAGAAACATGGTCACAAAATCTCTGATGGACCAGCTGCATCACTGATGCTGTCCTTGTGCCAGATGGCAAACCAGAGTGTTTGATTGGGTTTCTCTGTTTTATGTCCACAAATCCCTCACTTGTCAGAATTGAATTACATAAGCAAATCACCACAACATCCAAACAGATGTTATAGTATGTGTATCAACAAAGCCAGCAATAATAATAACCACCAAACAGGTTGGAGCGTGGAGTATTAAAAAAACACATGTCTGCAGCTCATGTGAAACCTATGACTGAGGTTGGTATTGGTGATCTTCTTAGTAGCCCCACATAGAGAGGAGAAGAGGGAGAGAAAGAGACAGTGAGAAAAGAAAGAAAGACAAGGAGGTTAAGACAGCTTGTCTGTGCTCCTGTTTCTGGCATGTGGCTGACCGTAGCCCGAGCCAGGGCTCTTATTCTCTTAGCTGGCATGCTGAGATTTCATGAAAACAAAGCTTTCTGGAAATGGGTTTCAAGACTGACAGTATATAAATAACACAGACGTGGCAGCCTGCCAGGGCAAGATTAGCTTGGCAAGTTCAACAGTTAGACGGGAGTGGGCCAAGTCGAGGGACAGGTGCAGGACCCTGAAGGGCAGACAGACAGAGGGACAGACACGCACTGTCAGACAGGAGTGTGTGCTTGCAATATTGTAAAAGACTGAGTCACCAGTCCTTCACTCCTTAAATCAATGTATCCATCCTCCTCCATTCATCTTCCATTCACTTTTTGGGATTCATGAAAAGAATGACTTGTTACTACTCATTACTAATCAGATATGTGAACAGGACTCTTCACCATGACCCAACTTGCTCTGGGTTTTGAGTGGGCTTTTTACTCCTTGTCATGTTTTATGTTTTATATGTATTTTCTTTCTTTCTTTCTTTCTTTCTTTCTTAAAGGTACCTTCACGTTTCTTTGAGCCCTCCATATACTGCTGGTAAATTAGCTATGGTACACTAACATGATTAGATTTAACACCATGCACATTAACATGGATGGAACACTTATGTAATAGATACTGAAAGCAAATTAAATGTCTCAAATGTAAGTCGTAAATCTTCTGTCGGTGATTATCATGATCCTCGTGGAACCAGGCGAGAGCGACATCTTTGTCAGAGTGGAATTAATAACTTGTTTCAAATATTGTAGCTTCATCACTCACTTAAGAGAAAGACAATTTAAAAAAATCCCCCAGTTACCACAGCTGAGACTTTTACATAGACAACTCCAGGGCATACTATTTCCCGCAAAGCAATTGTGAAACTTGCAGGGAGTAGGAAGAAATTAACTGTAGTAAGGGGTCTCTTTCTCTTCATCAAATACTAATACAGAGAGCAGCAGAGGTTCATTGATTAATTTAGTACAGAGTAAGAGTAAAAATGTCAATCCAGCGTTGTGTCCTACCTCCAAATGCCCACACAGACACACCCACACATGCACATACTGTATATACAGGTCTAGTATATGGACCTGATGTGTTTTGGTTGTGACATCTTTTTTGTTCATGACTGCAGTATCTGCACATCCTGTGAATGATGCACAATAATATGTTGACGTACACATTCCTTCTTCTTAATGTTTCACGTTTGCTGTTTTTTCCCTCAGCGCTACCAACACTTTGAGGTAGATACCAAAAAACATATTTGTTGAGTGTGAGGCATGTTACTGGTCTATGAATTGTAAGAAAATTTTGAAAAATGCCTGTCACAGCTTACTAAAGCCAAATGTTACGTAATCCAATGGATTGGTTTGTCCGACTAAGATATTCCAAAAAAGTTATTCAGTTTAAAATTATTTTAAAAAATCCTCACATTTGAGAAGCTGGCACCAATTAATGTTTGTCATCTTTGCTTTGATAAATGACCTAAACGATTATGGAAGCTGGATTGTTCTCATAATGTTTTACGTATCTTTACAGTAGGTGGATGGCGCAATCCTTTATCGTATTAGAAAAATGAGCCCGACCTTTTCTCACAAAAAAGTAACGTGATGTGTGTGTGTTGGTCTGACATGCTGTGAAACGGAATCTCTGCTAGATTAGTATTCAGTTGGTGACTTTTAATTTTAGGAAGTGGCCATAACAGTATTTGAGCACACACACACATAGTCCCACATTGGCACACAAACACTGATAAACCAGGCATTGAAACTGCAGTAGACTTGATGAGATGAAAGATGAAATAGAAGTGATATTTAAAGGTGGAACAAGAGACCTAGAGAATGTCATGTCATTCAAAACAAGTGTCTCTTTTGCAAGAGAACTGCTTGTCTTGGCAATCTCATTCTCTCTAAAGACCTGGCTGACCTTCACAAACATAATAAAACAACTCTGCCGACATTGTAATACAGGAGTGTTTCATCTCTATGTGTAAAACATACAGTAGCAAAAGAAGTGCTATGTGCCAGTACATATAAAGCGGGCATTTGTCTTACATTAGACATTAGAATCTACAATATACTAACATAATAATCTAACATACTAACATTAGAGTCTACAAAAATGTTCAACAAGTGGTCAGAATTTTTCTTATCAAATATGAAAAAAAGCAAAGGGATATTGCCATAATTAGTTTTGGTTTCTGCCTCAGACAGAAATCTCAACAACTATTGGATGGATTGTCATGAAATTTTCTACAGACATTCACGGTGCCCAGAGGATGAATCCTAATGTATCTGGTGATCCCCTGACTTTTCTTCTAGTGCCACCATGAGGTTCACATTTGTGGTTCAGAGTAAAATACCTTGCCAACTATTGGATTGATTGTCATGAACCTAGTACTCACATCCATGTTCCCCTCAGGATGAATTGTAATAACTTTGGTGATTACCAGACTTTTCATTTAGCGCCATCATCAGGTCAAATTTTAATTTAAATACTTTGGTTTATGACCAAATAACTGAAAAACTAATAACATTCCCCATCAGCCTCAGCTTTACTTTGTATGTGTGTAATTAGTATGCTAACACCTTTACCTGCTAAATATCAGCATGTTAGCATTGTAATTGTGAGATGTTAGCATGCTGAAATTAGCATTTAGCTCAAAGCCACAGTGCAGCCTAGTGGAAAAAGCCACTAGTGTCAATGCATACTCTTAGTATTGTTTAGTCAACAGGCCTGTGAATCTTCAAACTGCATAAAGCAATTTTTGACTATGAGGATTTTTAGACTTGTCTCTAGCCACTTCTGGCCACATGCCGTCTTCTTCTGGTTCAGTTACTCAATTCCTGCGAAAAAATGTATGTCCTCAACTTGAACTTTCTTCAACTGCCACTCGTTTACTTCAGCTGTTTGTAGTTTTGAGCTGGGCAGATAGCATACACTCTGCAAGTCAGAGCATCTGTGGTCAGCTGCCTCTGGTTTCATGTGGGAGGGTTGATGAGAGTTGAGAGTGGGGAGACTGATGTATGAGCTGAAAAACCAAAACAATGAGCTAAAGGTTCAACAGCTAAAAGTGGCAGAGTTTAGTGTTGATTCTCTGTGAGTTTGACACAGCAAGTGACCCTTTCACATTACATGGAGTTATTTGATTGCTAATATCACAAATATTGGCTAATGCAGGTTTAAGACAACATCTTATCAGTCCAGCAGCACAGGTTTCACCCTCTGCCACCCTCCCGCTCTAAGCACAGGTCTCAGTTTGTCACTGAGAGGATGCTGTGTCACAGGGGAGCCCCTAGCTTCAGCACTGCATCAAGCCTGTCAGCTTTAATTACTTACGTTACTCTACATACATATGTCATTCTCCATTTACATCTCGTTTCTCTCTATTTTTTGTTTCTTCATTCTGATAATGGTTTCCACATACTGTACAATGCCTCTCAATTCTGATTCTCTGAGTCTCATTTCCAGTGAGGCTTTGTGGCACACAAAGATGCTACATTATTAATTAAGGATGTGCAGTCAGGTTATTTTTGAAATGTTCTGCGCACATCAGAGACCAAACCAGAGAACAAATCAGAGTAGTCTATAGTTCAATTTAGTGACACCACTTCAAGTGTACTACTCTTTTGAACCACAAAGAAACATATGACAGTCATCTGTCGAGTGCAGCAAATAGTCACCATTCATCCTGCTGAACAAATGTTTATGCTCTTAACTCAACTGTGATTTTTCCCTTTTTCTGTTTTTCATACAGACCTGAAAAAGCATGCAGTGTTATTATATTACAATATTATTACAGTATTATTATTATATTATGGCTTTGAGGAATTTATAAATGAACAGCCAATAGAAATAAGGTAAGAAATGGCAATTAAAGTTCCATGTTTTAATGAAATATCTCAGAAATGTACTCAGTAGATCATTGACTGTCTGTGGTCCCATTCTGTCTTTCAATGCCTTTAACTTCAAATTAGAAAATAACAGAAAATGAATTAACCATAAATAATGAAACACGTCTGAGGCACCTTTTGAACAGAAGAGGATACTTAAACTCAGTACGTGTGAAGAATTATAACACACTTGAAAGCTTTATAAGTGAATGAAAGCTCTAATCAAATGTACAAAGTGCTTGTGAAAATTATCTATCTATCTATCTATCTATCTATCTATCTATCTATCTATCTAGACAGTGTTTAGTTTTATCTGGGTCTATGTAAGTGTGCCTGTGTGTTGCATGTGTCTGTGCTGTGGTGTTTTGTTGTAGGTGTTTTGGGATTTAGGGTTTCAGATTTTTTGCCATGAAGCTGTCGCGTGAAAGGAAGACAAACAGTGGCATTTGGAGCCGAGTCTCAGGTGACATTTTGTTCAGAGCAGTAGAACAGAGTGCGTGAAGAGGAGAAGGGTGACTAATAAAAATGGGGAGGACAGAGGGGCTCAAGGTGTGATTCTAACCATGTGTGATGGTCAGGTGTTCTGGATTGTGTATGTGTTTGTGTCTGTCACCTGCTGCCAGCACACAGAAGTGAATATGTCAGATTCTCCCTGTTTCATTTTGGATGCAGTTGGCGATCGTTGAAATACCCAGATTTATTAGGCTCAGACGCTAACAAATTTCTTATCAAACCTTTTATTTCTCCTCACTGTTTTTTATTATCAAAAAGCAATGGAAAACATACATGTATAGGTAGCAACTTCCCATTTAAAAAAAAAAAAATCACAGTGGCAGGCTAGATCAGCTGTAGCTAATTAACATTAAAGGTGTAACGGTAACAGTCAGACTATCAAGGTCACTGCCTCTGGAGTCACTTATGAGATGAGCCTGAGTCCATTTGAACACATCTGTATGGGAAGAGCACACCACTGTATGCTGAAGTGCTTATGAATTCTGTAAATTACTAAATTAATTTGACAAAAGCATTTCTTGTATCAAAATCACACTCCAACACTTTCTGCAAATTTTTTTTAAAAAGCACTGTATTACCAAGCAGTGCACTTCAGATAAGCAAAGCTTTCAGATTACATTTGTACAAAAATGTACACATGAACACATGAATTATAGTCAAGGCATGTGACCTGAGTCTGAAAAATGACAAATTCTGAGCTAAACTTTATATTAGAATGAGCTGTCAGTCACTTGGTAACTGTAGCCTACAAGTCCCAGGAGGCACGCTGAGAGGACTCACTCTCTGCTGACTGCTGCCACTCCTCCTCATTCAATCACACTTAGCTCTCAAGGTTGTTGTCTCTGGAGCCACATGTGCCACCATTGGTCAAGGACCTAACCTTATTCTTCCAGAGCTTTACTCCTGCTTTTCACATTTTCTGTCCCCCTTTCTGCTTTCCAGATGATGATCTGGAGTGGTGGGTTACATACAAAGAAACTGGTAAAATAAGGAGGCTTAAGAATGAAAGTATACGGTTTAAAGAATGTAACCAAATGCCTGTATGTCTCTTTTTTGCCAAATGATTTCTTTATTCAAGATATTCAACACAGAGACATACTGCCTCAGCCAAGTGTCTCCCAATTTCACTCTGAGAATTAGAGATATCTCTTTACCTTCACTTTTCTGTTTGACCTACTATGAAAGTACAGAGATGAAACCAGGATCACAGTCACACATGACATATTCAAAGCCTTGCCAACAAAACTTTTGTAAGCGAGTCAAATGCAAGAAGAAATCTTTGCACTTTTCAGTTTGTCACTCAAAGGGCCATATAAACAAAAAACACCCAACCTGTGTAACTAACCTAAGAGGGCACAACAATTTGATTGTCTGTTAAACTTAGAATATTATACAGTACTGTTTATTCATATTACAATGAAAGGTGTCTAGCCTTGGACTTGATTTTCAGACTGTGACTGAGTTTGATATTTATTGTTTAAAAGGTATTAAAAGTAAATGACCAAAAACTGAAACGCCAACACACTAAATTCATCTTTGAAAGAACACAAACATGGTCATTGCTACCTCAGGTGGGGCCCGGTGTCTTGTCATCTGGTTAGATTGTAGAGATCGAACAATTGAGATCAATGCAATCTTCTAAACTCATGGAGAGCACAACGAGCACAGTATTTGGTCTGCCGCTCTGCACGAGGATGTCATTGAGAGAGAATAAAAACAGTACACACAGTGGGGCTTTTGTTCCTCTTTTAACCATGAAATGCTGAACTGACTACAGGAAAAACAAAATGCTTTTATACAAGACACATAGTCTTGTATACGACTTTTGTCTGACCATAATGTTTTTTATTTGTGTTTACATTTTCGATTTTTTTTCCACAATATTTCCCTAACCCTAAAGTGTTTTAGGGTTAGTTTTTGTAACCTAAACCTAGAACATGAATATTATATTCATTATTAAATTATATTCTACCAGCCATACTTCAATATTATTGTTATTATCATTAAGTCCATATTATTGCAATAGTCATTTTATTGTTACTAGCAATACCATTGTTACAAAAGGGATAAGATTTAAGTTGTCTCTTTAAGCTTAGGGTTAGTTTTTGTTTCTACATGCTGCAGTTTTATAGAGGACATTTAGTGTAGAGCTCAAACTCAAGAATTTAGAGTTACACATGTGATAAATAGCCTACTTAATCCTGATTCTGCACATGTAAAAATGTGCAATGTTTTTTTTAATATAAATATGATACTGGAATACCTTATTCCTACAACATTTAGAGGGACAAAGGCTATAATCACGAAAGAAAAGATGCTGGGTGAAACAGAGAGAAATACATTATAAACATGGAGTACAGAAATTTCAACTAGAAACTGAAACAAGCCCTAGAAACCTGGAAAACAACTCCACTGTGATAGAGTCCTTTCTCACACACAAGCTCAGGGTGTGAAGGAGTGAAGGGTGGGGGGGTTAACCAATTTTTCCCGCGGGTACTATCACATGACCAGTTTATCTCATCTTAATACTTCATGGTTCTGATTATGTGGCTTGTGACGTAGCGGTTAACAACCTGCCACTCGCAGCTGGAAACCCCAGTGTTAACAGAGTCAGGTGATAGCCAGCTTCATGAGGTTATCCGGGATGACCAATGTTTTTCTTTGTGAAGCAAGTAACCCCAAGAGAGACAGAGACCTCACAACAACAGCTAGCGATATGGAGGTTGGCTAGCCAAGCTTTATTTTCTCGCCTGGGACAAACTCTGATCAGATTTCATGTGCATGCTGTCAGTGTGTTGCATTAAATTAAGTTGTTATTTTCGAATGAGGGAGAGTTTCAAAGCATTTCCACTTCAGAGGAGTGTGGGAAGAGACTTTTCTGCCAGTGTCTACCCACACTCTTGCCCCGCACACCAGTAACTCTGGTTTGAATCTCCAGTAACTGTAAAGCATTCAAAATGCATAAAGTGCAATAACAGATATGAGTATCACAGGTCATTAAACAAGACTCTAGGTCTACAGCCACGCTAGAGGCTCTGTGAGGCTGTGCTTAGGCACATCAGTGCTAAGAGCTAAATGCTAATGTCAGGAGGCAGAAGGATTCGTCTTCTGGGGACAATGAATGTCTGTACAAAAGTTCATGGCTATCCATCCTGTAGTTATTGAGATATTTCAGTTTCAAAAATTAACTTAAAATGCAGTGTAAGAGCCTCTGTGATAAATAACTTGACATTTTTTGTGGATTAGAACAGATTTAGTCTGTTGGAAGAGGGAGAGACAAGAGAGAATTCCTAAAATTTTGTAACATCATGTAGAGACAGAACTTTTTCTTTTTACACATATGATTATTGGCTTGGACATCTTTCTTTTGAGTATATCTTGCAGGTCTTTTTAGAGAAACCAAACGCATGGATGGATAACCAAACCGACTTTCTTGGAAAGAAAGCCAATTATTCCATTCGGTACATAAACCCTCCCGGGCTACTCCACGTATTAACGCTATACCCTATAAAATAAGACTGTACTTCAATCTGTTGCTTATACAGTTATGTTTCTGCATTCGTATCTTCACTGTCTCAATCTGTCTCACCAGGCCCTTTTCTGAAGGGCACTCTGTCCCTTGTCTCTATTTTGCTTATTGCTCCTCTGCACCTCTTTGGTGTTTCATTCATCATATGCATCTTATCAACAGATACCTCCTACATCTGGCTACTACTAATACTTCTTATCAGTAGTAGCCACGTTGTTGTTTTACATAAACATTTATTTACAATTCCATTATAAACTTCTACTTTTAGGTGTCCTACAAAATGACTTATATTGTCCTGTATATGTTTATGTCTTTATTCATTTGTATACAAAACACTACAATAAGAACAAAATGAAAAAATGGAAACACATACTGTATATCTGTTGTATTCTGTTTGGGAACTACATATTATGGTGCACCTTGCCTGTGATGTTAGTGATGGTTATATATGATGTGATGCATGTGATATGATGTTCAGTTGTCCTGCGGTTGAAACGGACATTAAAAAGTGGACTAAGTGACTCAAATGAAGCTAACCTGTGCTCTTGCTTTACCCTCGCCCCGAAAGTAGTTTTTATTTAGTAACTATTAAGTTATTGTTAACGCTAAGAGTAACCAGCGTTACACTAATGTTGCTCCGTGCCTGCTGAATGTGTAAACACGCAGCTGTTTGCTAAATAGTTTGCCACGTCAGTTATAAGGTGATAATGTGCCAAAGTGTTAACAGCTTGTTCTGCTGCTCCCAAGTGGCCAAAAACTTGAAATAATATGGCCTTAAGTTTTTTGGGAGAAAAGATTGCTGCAATCCTGTGCCACTGTGATGATTGTGTAACTGCCTCCCCCCCAGCAGCATTACACCAGATGCTTTGCCATCATCAAAGTACAGTAACTCTAATTCAAAGTTGCATCCATGGCAACAAAATAGTCACCATCCATTCCCCTTCATAATCCCCCCCACCCCAATTCCTTCAAACATTACAGAGGACTACCTTTCGTGCAAACACACGTGCAAGATCAAATATACACAATCAAGAATACCTTCATACACATTTAAATAAACACTGCATACTGCACACTCCCACAACATGTATTATGCACACAAGCCCTCCAATCTCATAAACTTCAAAAAGCCTCATTTAAGCATCTCTTTGGATTTTGGTTTGAAGTTAGCAGAAAAGGCCACATCTCTTACTTTAATTTCTTTGTTGCAAAGATGACATCGCAGCCTCCCTCTCCTGTCACTCTGCCTCTCATGTCTGTCTGACACATACACTCTCAACACCTATGATTATTCAATTGAGTCAGGTCTAAGAATGACACTGTATAATGAGAAAACAAGTCATTAAAGAGGTGCAGAAAAAAGGATGCGCAATGCTTACAGCTCATCAACTGCATTTTTAATTGGGGAAAGGAAAATATAGGGGTAAGAGGAAGAGAAGATGGGTATGAAGGATGGGAGGTAAGAGGAACATTTCTGGCAGAAAAAATGCAAAGATAGTGCAGGGGAAGAGGTGTTCATGTTTGATGAGGGAATAGTAGTTAAAAGCCTAAATGGCATAAATGGTACTACTGATGCCGGCAGTATGGTGAGGTCATACATCATAATAGTTTTATAGTGAATCCTCGACAGGTCAGTTCTGAGGGCAACAAAAATGAATTATAATGCTCAGGAAAATGCAATAAATGTCATTACTGTAAGAGCTCACAGGAACCTAAAAATTTTTTAGATAGAATTTTCACTCTAAGAAGTTTCTAGAAACCAGCACTGCATAACCTGCACAGAGAAGTGCAAAGCTTGTTGTTCTTTGTTCATAGCTCCCAATTTTAAAAGAAGAAACAAGTAGAGAGTAAATGTGTTGCAAAGCAATGCTAAAATAAACACAATATTATAAGAAGCAGAGTGGTTTTTTATGCAGTCTCTTTATCTTTGACCCCACTTAAGAACAATTGTTGAAGGTCTCTGTGGTTTGATGGTTCACTCAGTTCTACTGTACTGTTTGTTTATGAAATCTCAAAATATCAGATAGCCTTTCAGTTCTGTTCTTAAACATCACAGTCATTCAGAAAATATACTGAGGGAGGAACAGTAAAGTATACAGAGGTAAAGTAACATAGCCATGTTAACGGCATTGCTCTGTGGATGGCAATGTTGGTCTGTTGGTCCACCACTTTGGTCCAGACTGAAAAATCTCAATAACTATAAGATGGATTGACATGAAATTTAGTACAGACATTGATGGATCCCAGAGGATTACAGACTTAGCTGATATCCTGGTTTTTCCTCTATAGCGCCACCATGATGTTGACATTTATGGTTTTAAGTAAAAAACCTTAAAAGCTATTGGATGGATATCCATGAAATTTGGCACTCCCCTTTAGGAGTAAATACAACTTTGATGATCCCCTGACTTTTTATCTAGCGCCATCATCAATTTCATTTTGTCCAATACTTTGCTTTATGGCTAAATACCTGCAAATCTAACTAATTTCCATCAGCCTCAGCTGTACTTTGTGTAGTGCTGATTAGCAAATGTTAGCATGCTAACATGCTAAACTAAGATGGTGAACATTGTCAACATTATACCTGCTTAACATCAGAATGTTGGCGTTGTCATTGTGAGCATGTTAGCATGCTGACGTTAGCATTTAGCTCAAAGCACTTTTGTGCCTACAGCCTTACAGAGCCGCTAGCATGACTGTAGGCCCTTAGTCTTGTTTCAATAGGTGTACAGTATAAATGCAGTCGATGTATCATGCAATGACAATGGATTAGTTCAAAGTCACTAGCCTATATTGTGCAAGCTGATAACGATATTGCTCTTTATAAATCCGATTTTTTTTTAAAATAACGTCCACACAGTACCTTTAAGTAACTTCTATTTGTAATATTCGTTTAATATGCATTCCAAATAAAGGGCTTTTAGTAAGTCATCCTGGTAGAAGATGTTGTGTATTAATGCATGCACATGTTTGTGTGTTTGTATGTATGTGTGTGCATCAGACATAAGTGAAAGTTCATATGCTGATTTACATGTTGTATGATTTACAGCATGTCATTCTTAATTATCTATTGCAACAGTGTTTCCCAACCCTGGTACTGGGTCACGGAACGTTTGCTACTGGGCTGCGAGGAAATTATATGGTTTGTACAAAAAAAGCTGAATAATAATTATTTAATAATCTATTATATAGAATTATAGGCTTTTTTTGTGGTAATTAAAACTTGCTGTGATCTGTCTGTGCTGCATCATTACTCCCTGTCATGATCCCAACAACAGGAGAATGATTTTGAACTGAAGGTCACATTGCAAGGTAATCAGTCATTCCTCTGTCATTCACACCTACGGGCAATTTAGATTAACCTAACCTGCATGACACGGTGGGAACATGCAACCTAATAGAATTTGCTGCTTTTCTTTGTCAAATATCATTGTAAACTGAATATCTTTGGGTTTTGGACTTCTGGTCGAACAAATCAATACATTTGACATCTTCATCTTGGGCTCTGGCAAGTTGTGATGGGCATTTTTTCACAATTTTTTGTTATTTCATAGACAGAAAAATAATCAGCAAATTAATTGATTATGAAAATAATCCTTAGTTGCTAATCCAGACCTTTGACCTAGAACTAGAGCTGTTTGTTCATGATAAACTTGCCCCTACAAGTACAAAAGAAAGGAGAAAACAAGAAGCATAAAATAACAAGTTCAAGAAAATATACAGGCAGACAAGACCCTGCATGCTCTGGCTGTGAAAGATGTGATAATTGGTGATAATTAGTCCCAAATCCAACAGTATTTTGTCACATGTCATGTGTTGATTAAATTATAGTCATTGCTGGCCGTGTGGTTTGATATTTGCTATAAGGAGTTATGTGACTGACATGTTACACCTGTGGAAAGTGGAGGCACATTTTAATTTTAATACGGAACCACAATTACAGCTACATGACACTTTTTTTACTTTTTTACAATAATATTGTCATTCTATGATAGTTTGTTAAGCCTTAACATTTTAGTTTGTTCTGTGGTGAGGTAAAGAAACCAGTATTTAAAGAGGAAGGGAGGTAGACAATTGGTAACAGTGAACACAACATATTAAGTTGGTGGTCATATCCCTGCCAATGGAATTTAGAGTTTACATATCTTAACACATTTATTAGTGAGCTGGTGTCTGCGTGTGTTGTGCCTGTTCATGCTATTATTACGGTTTAAGCTGGGAGTGACGGTCTCATACATAATGCATGCAGTACATGAGGATAAGGATAGCTGACATTTGGTTGCTTGTCATTCAGGATATATCTACCCTGGGGGAATGACCATGCTCACAGATAATCACACAGGGGTATTTACACACACACACACACACACACACACACACACACACACACACACACACACACACACACACACACACACATACACACACTGTACAGAAGCCAAAGCATATTTCTCTACAGGGTACTGTAAATGACAGATGTCCGTGTCAGAGTCAAAGGCTCCATTCAGCTTTGAGGCAAATCACCCAATCTCTGTGTAACATCATTAAACAAACAGTTCAACATACTGTATTACACAATTCACTGTATACTGTATATACACGGTATGGGTTCAGAGAGGTTTCACAGTTTTATTACATGCTGTTAAAATATTAATTTCACAGTCAAATACCTCATGTTTAATCCAGACATTTTTAACATGACATTTTGTGGATATCGGAGCATAAATAGTTAGTAGTTTAGTGTATAGACTAAAATTAGGCAGAACATTGGGTAGCATGACAACACTACATTACTCATATTATTTCACACACAACCACCACTACTACTGAAACACACACAGCATTGTATAGACACACACTCCCACAGAGTCATGGAGAAAGCAGCTGCTCAGCCAGGGCTTACTGTTGGAATCACAAGTTATTTTTAAACTGGCTGTTGACTGAGAAGTTACCAAATGAGGGGAATCATGTGAGCTTTTCACAACAAAGCATTTGAAAGGTTGTTTAAAAATTGTTTCTTTTTTTTTTTTCAATCTGTTGTGGATTCTTGTATATTTGTTCCTGTATATTCATCTAAACCTTTGCGTGGAAGCCAAGTTACGTTTATATATGTTTTAGTTCATAATAAGCGCAGTCTATATTTTGTTTATGTAAATTGAGATAGTTGAAGTGATTTAATTCAATAAGTTAATTAATAGTAATTTCTTAAAAGTCAGTTAGTAATCATTTGATTTTATTCATGTTGATGCATGCATGATATTTTCTAAAAAGCAACACAGACACAGCAGCTTTCTGTAAGAACAGTGATGTAGGTTACCGTCGCTTTAAGAGAAATAGGTCTCTTGTGCTCATTGAGGTGAATTCGTTGGAAAATGTTTTTGTTCGGTTGAGGCTAAAACCGAGCCACACAGTTTTCTTACTGTAGTATGGTTTGCTTATCAGAAGAACTTAACTTTGAATACTTCTATAAGCAGATACTTCAAAACTGGGGAATAAAAATTTGTTTATCCTTTTTTACATTAGAGTCCTGTGGAATTTTTTCCTTTTCAAATTAAAGTACACGAGTTAAGCCAAGGCAATTGTTGAGCTTCACACACTTTGTCTTAATTACATAACAGCACTCTTGATGTGTGTACATTTGGTTTGAGAGATGTTAGACGGGTGGTGAGGGGGTTGAGGGTAGAGTTTTGTTTGGGTGCAAACTATGCTGGCTAAGATGTCGATTCTGTTTTAA
>LKNJ01002951.1:2521-64388 GCA_002120245.1 Maccullochella peelii | reverse complement strand
GTCATTCTCGACCACCTTCAGAGGTGTGTCCCATTTTGACCTTGGGACTTCCAGCTCATACTTGGCACAGATGTTCCTATACACTATGCCAGCTACTTGGTTATGGCGCTCCATGTACGTCCTGCCTGCTAGCATCTTGCACCCCGCTGTTATGTGCTGGTTTGTCTCAGGGGCACTTTTGCACAGTCTGCACCTGGGGTCCTGCCTGGTGTGGTAGATCCCGGCCTTTCACTTGGGGTGAAATCCTCCATGCATTGTGAGGAGCTTCCTTGTCTTTATATCGGTGGCTTCTATCTCCTCTTTTGGCCAGCTTATTATGCCAGCAGGGTATCTGATGATGGGCAGGGCGTAGGTGTTGATAGCTCGGACCTTGTTCTTCCCATTCTGCTGACTTCTCAGGACTTGCCTTACTCTATGTCATATATATATATATATATATATATATATATATATATATATACGCAGGCTGGTGTGTGACTCAGCCGTTTGGTAGTATAGACTCTTTTATATCAGTACTGTGAAAAAGACTGATGACAGCCCTGTACTGAAACATGCTTAAATGCGCCGACTCTCCCATTAAGTCAGTAGATGTTCCTGATGCACTGGAAGTTGCAAAATGTGCCATAGAAAAAAAAGGAAAAATTGCCCCTTAAATTTGCTGCCAACTCAAAGTTGTGGTTCCTTACCACTTGTTATTAAAGAAATGTTTTTAGCCATGCTCTTGTTGGTTGGTCGGTTCACCACCTTGGTGCAGACTGAAACAGACTTGCCATTGTGAGGCTGTAGACTATTTTGTCAACCAACAAAACCCAGTAAAGGGAAGCCTATGCAGAAAGCTGTATTTGGGATGGGACCATGCCGATGAGATAGATAAACTACATTCAAAGATGTTGCTTTGACTGGAGGGAAAACCACTGCTTTGAGGGATTATGTATTTCTGTGTGTGTGTCTGTGTGGTGATGGCTGCTTTCAAACTGAGGGGGCCAAAATTTTAGTCTTATGCTCCCTTCTGGATCTGGGCCAAAAATAAAGGGGAGAGAAAAAAAGGTGTAAGATATGTGGAACTGGATAGACAGACTGATACTAGAAGGGGAGATAAGCTCCATTACAGTGTGAATGTGTCAAATAGAATAGTTAATGTTGCTAGTATACACACACATATACACACACACACTTGCGTGCACAACCATACTCACACAGAGTGCTGCACTGTGAAGTATGGATTGGTAACGCTATGATGTGCTTGGGGGGTGTAAAACAAACCCTCTCCCTCTCTGTCTCTCTCTGTTGTCCGTCTTTCTCTCTCCCTCTCTCTCTCTCTCTCACACACACACACAACAAACATTTTTTTTTAATTCAAAGTGGAACTAGAACAAACCAGTGGCTTGACCAGGAGAAAAAGAGGGTGCAGGAGCGAGATGTAGAGATTAAGAGAAAGGCAGAGAGTGTAAACAGATGGACAGAGACACAAATAGAAATTGAATGAAGGACGGAAAATATAGAGATGGACAGAGAGGGAGAAAGAAAGACAAAAAATGTAATGTAAAAGAGAGACAGAGAACAGATTCTGGATCACAGAATCACACTTACCAGATTTCCGCTGATCTCAGTCTAATGTAATACAATTTGATTTTATTGTTTCATTGGGATTGCTGTTGAAAATTACATTCTTAAAACAGGCATCTACATGAATAGATCATACAAGCGAGTAAAAAAGTTAAACTTAAAGTATCCCTATGGGAAAACATCATCAGACTATGATGTAGCATTCCCAGATCTCAGCAATGATGCTGGTGAGTACAATGTTATCATAAAGACCAAAGCTACAAAAATAAAGCCAAAGTTGTAATAAGCCATTTGAGTAAAGGCGTTCTATGTTGTTTTTAAATTTTATGTTTTCCCAAACATGCCAGTGCATTTTTTTTGTCTCTTTGGGTGAAATAATTGCATTAATGTTTTCTCATGCTAGCAGAATAATAATTTGTTTGTGATCTTGACATACCAGGCTTTGTTCACACCCATGGTCTTTAGGGCTTTCTGTACTGTATCTTAGTGTGGCCTGCACACAAAAACCCACAATGAGCCAATAATTAGGATGATGCTGTGGACTGTGCAATGGGACCTGTGGGTTTAAGGTGGGTTTGCTCTTGTCCACACTTCCATAAAAAAGCCAACAGTGGCCCCACAGGGTCTTGTTTGCTGGAAAACTGAAAGACCTGCTTCGTTCCCTAAGGACCATTTTGGATTTCTTCGTCTTTTTGAGCCTTCTTTTCAAAATGTAAAATGAATATTTTGCTTTAAGCACTGAGGTATAAGAGGAAGGTCACCCCATCTTGTCCTTCACTGGGGAGATCCGGAGGAGAAGATAAGAAAAAAGACAAGACAAAGAGACAGGGGGAAAGTATAGAGCATAAACACCTTAAAGCTTGAGTGCGGGACTTTTACATACTAATGAACGTTGTTACACTCAAGCCTTTGCCAGACATGTGGTGACATTCCCTCGTGGCACACCGGTGGTAATGCATTTTACGTCAACCAGCAATGATCAGTTTGCCCCAGAGCCATGTAGAGAGAGAGTCGCGTCAACAGAAGTTCAAAATGCAGAGTAGCTACAATAACTAGGAGGAGTATGGTGGAAAAACCTAAGAAGCATCCAAGAAAAGTTTCTGATGCTCCAGATAAAAATACTCTGCATTCAGAGAAAGGATTACAGTCAAAAAAGAAAACGATCAATGGCGAGGATAAGCACGGATAACCATTGGTGTAGCTTTTCCTCGTTGGAGGGCTGAAAGAGAAGGGACTGAGGGCAGACAGGATGCGGCCTTACTGCTCTTTGTAAAATATTTGGAGTAGGCTATGTAGCTATTACATTTACTTTACCTAAATAATGGATTATTGTCTAGGAACTGTGGTAATTTGAGCGAGCTCCCCTGTAGGCATATGTCATAAACATGCATCAACAGTGTTTGTGTAATTACTCTCACTGCCAGAAGGAGGAGACAAAAGTTCTACACTCCAGCTTTAAAGCATATCCAATCCAAGACACACCAAGGCAAACTACAGCCTCAAACAATAACATACAGTTAAATCAACCTTGTTCTTACACTACGTAGAAAATTAAAAGGTTGCACACTAATTATTACAAGATTATTTGAATGCATCACAATGTCCATGGGATTCTATTTTTAAACATTCAGTTTGAGAGCAGGTAATGCTATGTTATTTGGCATAAATTTGGATTTTTTCAGATCTAAAGCTGCAGTAGGTAAATGAAGAATGAAACAGGCGAACATCTAAAGTTACATAATTTAATATAATGTCTATTTTAGATTAATATTTCAGTAGAGTGCTGGCTGCCCATGTTAGAGAGATATAAATGTTACAACAGCATGCTGGCTAGAGCCTTGTTACTGGAATGCTGTTCATGTATATATGAGTGTGTGATGGTGATGAAATCAGTGGTAATGTACCTTTCATCTGCCTGTGTTGTATATTTCATAGAAGATCTAAGCCAATTCTGTGTACATGGATGTGTCCTTGAGATATAATTGAAATGTCTTTTTTTATCTTTTTATTTTTGGCAAGTGCCATTTTACACAGTAAAATACACAGAAAACATGTTAGAACATGTAAGACATATTGCAGACTATTAAGGAAAATATTGCTTTTAAATGGTGTGAACATGCAATACCTGAACTGTATGGTCCAAAGTATTTCATGTGAAATTACCATCAAACAGAGACACATTTGTACATCACATGAAAAAGTGGGCTAATATCATTCTTAGGAAAATAAACAACACTGTAGGGGTTATATGGCTTTATGGATACCAAAATATATATAAAATAAAATAAACAATAATTAATAACCTCAAAGAGGCACCAAAATTATATAGTGTTAGCACATTAATTGGTACATAAAGATGAAGTGGAGTGATTACACTCACTTCAGGCTATCAGAAGTAAACAATGTTTACATTAAATAGTAGAATTTAACTTGCATTAAATTCACCCCGGGGCACCACCCTTAAAGAAGGGAAAATGATAGCAAATTAATTAATAAATTAGTCAGTCTCATGAATCAGATTCACTAACTTATCAGTTTGGAACTCTGATTAATAATTCAATTAATAATTACAACCAACATACCACATTAAATACAGCAGAACAAAATGTATATCCACAAGCATTTATTTATCAAATAATAAAAGGTAAATCACACAACAAGTAACTACTTAACTAAAAACAAAACAGTATATGTGTGTGTGCAAGAGAGAGAGAGGGTGTATGTGTGTGTGCGCGAGCATGTCGGTGCACGCCAGAAAGAATGTGTGTGTTTCTTTGTTCTGCCTGTGTGTTCCGTGCATGCACGGGCAAGAACACACGTGTTAGGCCAGAAACAAAAGAGCACGTGAAGAGGGAGCTTTAAATGTCCTCTCCGCGTGTGGACACCAATTCCAAATGTGTGTGTATGTGATCAGTGTAGGATAATGGTGCCAAGTTAGGATGCAAGACCCTGTGTCTGTGTAAAGCATAACTAACATCAACTTAGCTCTTACTTAACCTAAACAGAGATCACAACAATACAGCTCAGTAAATAAACAAAATCAATACATGTAAAGTTACAGTACATTGATAAAGTTTAACAGTCCGTGCTATGCTAGCTAGATGTGCCCAGTTAGTTACCAGTTCGTGAGGAGAGGAATTCCTTGGTGTGCTGCTGTGTTAGCTGGCAATTCCATCGGTTGTGGATTTGAGCCGAGCTGGGGAAAGTTGTTGTGGTTCCGAAGTTGAAAGCAGTCCTTGCTGTGCAGTGTTCTGATGGTGCAGGTCAGAGGAAACCGGTCGCTCCTTTGTTCTCTTTCAGAGTTAGTAGCTCGGCGCTAACTTGCTTCATTGCTCCTGTTGCTCTTAAAGTTAACTTCGCAGGCAGACTTTGTGTCGTAGCCGCTAGCGCTAAAAAAACTTGTTTACCCTAGGTTAGCGGTGTGCTAACCAGGGATCTTACGCAGACTCTCGTGTCGCTGCTGTAAGAAGAGAGTTCAGTGTGTCTGCTCCGTGCAGACCACACGAGGAGAGGACCTCGATGAGAGGAGATGTCAGAGAGTAAGAAAGCAAACAAAAGGGGAGCTGGAGTTTTGTTGACCTGGTCAGTGGCGTCATCCAGGAGACTTCAGGTTACAGTTACAGGAAGTGATTGGAGGAGAGGGACAACTGTAAGCGTAACACTTAAATTTCAAAACAAAAGTTCAGCTTACATCACACAATGAATTAATTAATCTGTGGAGTTCCTGTGGTCCCTACAACACTTAATTCTGTGCTAATGGTATTTATAATGTTGACATTGCACTATGTTGGCAGGTAGTAAGATAATATGCTTTACTCTTGGAAATTATACAAGATATGCACAAAAATTAAGGCTGCTTCCTTATTTAATTAAATTCAACTTAGTTTTATTTATATAGCGCCATATCATAACCTTCACCTTCTATATATTCAGTCTGTTTTGTCTTTTTTCTTGCTTGAATGAAGCAGATTATAAGCTTTATCTGAAATTATCTGTGGCTATGTTGTGTTCTCTAAATGTTTTGTAACTGTAACGCCATATGATATGGCGCTATATAAATAAAACTGAATTGAATTGAATTGAATCATAACAAAGTTATCTCAGGGCACTTTTTCATATAGAGCAGGTCTAGACCGACTCTTTATATTTACAGAGACCCAACAATTCCCACCATGAGCAGCACTAGGAGACAGTGGCAAGGAAAAACTCCCTTTTAAGTCGAGCAGAAGCAGGCTCACCTGCCTCGACCGGTTGGGTTGGAGAAAAGGACAGAGAGAGAGAGAGAGAGAGAGAGAGAGAGAGAGAGAGAGAGAGAGAGAGAGTGGGAGAGAGCAAGAGTAGGAGGAAAGAGAACATACAGTAGTACAGCACAGTACAGTTCTACATACAGATGTAAAGTAATAGTAGTGGTAATGGTATTGATGTTAATAAAAATAATACTAAAAGCAATATAATAATAGTAATACTAATAATAGGACCAATAACAATAATAGCAGCGGCAGCTGTTGAGCAGGGTCACGGGGGCAGCAGGTGGCCTGCAACCACAGATCCAGACTCTACAGCTCCGGAGGCAGAAATACCTGCAGAAAGCAGCAGAAGGAGAGAGAGAAAGAGGAGAGAAAGGGAAGCAGTCGAGTTAGTAACAAGCATTAATGGGACAAGAATGCGTACAGATGGAGAGGGAGAGGAGGAGAGAAGAGCTCAATGCATCATGGGAAGTCTCCCGGCAGTCTCGGCCTATAGCAGCATAACTAAGGGATGGTTCAGGGCTCACCTGAGACAGCCCTAACTATAAGATTTATTAAAAAGGAAATTTAGCCTACTCTTAAATGTGAGGAGGGTGTCTGCCTCCCGTACACAAACTGGGAACTGGTTCCACAGAAGAGGAGCTTGATAGCTGAAGGCTCTGGCTCCCATTCTACTTTTAGAGACTCTATGAACCACAAGGAACCCTGCATTCTGGGAGCGCAGTGCTCTAGTGGGGTAATAGGGTACTATGAGCTCTTTAGGATATGATGGTGCCTGACCATTAAGGGCTTTGTAGGTGAGGAGAAGGATTTTAAATTCTATTCTGGATTTTATAGGGAGCCAGTGCAGAGAAGCTAATATTGGAGAAATATGATCTCTTTTCCTGGTTCTTGTCAGTAAGCATGCCGCAGCATTCTGGATCAACTGGAGCGTGTTAAGGGACTTATTGGGGCATCCTGATAATAGGGAGTTGCAATAATCCAGTCTAGACATAACAAATGCATGGACTGGTTTTTCTGCATGTTTTTGAGACAGGATGTGCCTGATTGTACAATGTGCCTGATGTTACGTAGGTGAAAAAAGGCAGTCCTTGGAGTTTGTTTTATGTGGAAGTTAAAGGACAAATCCTGATCAAAGAGAACTCCGAGATTCCTTAGATTTGTTATGATTTGGCACTATATATATAAAAGTGAATTGAATTTTTCAGAAAATTGCAGGTCATGCAAAAAATAAAAGAATTGGAGGATAATTGTAAGATAATTCTATTATGTTGGGTTTTGTAATAAATTCATTTTTGAGCAGTCATGACATGGCACATTGTGATGTGTGATGTTAGATGCGAGTTCCCTCTCTTTTGTGTATTGATTGCTGTGATTCAGCTATATTTTTTCCAGTTATACAATGAGCAGAAATTATGGACATACGGCGATTTCTAAAACGTCCGATAAGTACAGCTTCGACAACAGTTGACAAGCCTACCAGCCAGCAGCCGACAGAATGTGAAGTCACGGAGAGGCAAACAACCACGAGCAGAGTGACCACCGGCGCCAGGGCCGTCAGTGGGTAATGATGATGATCTTGGCGAGAAACACTGCAGTCCCAAGCAGCCTGCTTTATCTGAATTCCCCACAAAATTATTAGAAAAACAAAATGATAATTTTCCATTTATTATTACAAGTGTCCTTAGCTGGAATATTTGGTTAGAAAGGATGCTGTCTTCTGTTTTGCATGCCGCCACTTCCAGACTGACAGCATTTCAAGGGTGTGAGTGACTGGAAAAGACTGCAAAAAACTGGACAAACATGCAAAATCCCAGGCCCATCTGAACTACATGGTAAAGGAAAAGTTTAAGGAGAGTGCATCTTAAGGATCTATTGCAGCTAAACTTTCTGAAAGCCATAAAGCTGCTGTTGAGAAGAACAGATCTTATTGTAGACATCGTGAAGCTACTGTCTAAACTTGAAACGAGTCTGAATCACACGTCAATTTCCTTGAGGTTTGTGGCTTCTTCGCTAGGTATGATTCTGATTTTAAAGACATGCAGTCAAATTATTTCATACCCAGATTTCCAGAACAAAGTAACTGACATATGTGCAAACTTGGTTTATGCAGAAATTGCAGAGAAAGTGCAGGGTACTGGGTTTTTTCTGTAATTGCAGATGAGTCCAGGTCTAGGCCAGGTCTTCGAAAACTGAACAATTATCAATTTGTTTAAAATATGCAGAGCAGCTTGAAATCAAGGAGCGTTTTTTGTGTTTTATTGATTGCTCAACATCTCGCAACACGGCTGGAATTGTGGAAGCAATGAACAAAGGACTGGAGATGTGTGGACTGAAAAACATCCCAGTTGTTGCCCAGAGGTACGATGGTGCCTCCGTAATGTCTGGTCACGTTTCTGGTGTGCAGCAGAGTTCAATGAGACCCACCCATGCGCAGTGTACATACACTGCTTGGCACACAAACACCACCACTGCTGGCTGTTACTGTATTTCTCCTCATTCTTGCCTGTTCTCAGTCCTTTAGATTCAAATTTCAAAATTATGGAGCTGTACATGGGCCATTATATGACCATATCAAGAAGGTGCACTAGCCTGGGGACCCCACACAAGGTCAGGTGCCATGCAGCACCACCATCCTGAAAATACCCGTGTAGCAGCCAAAATAGCAGTTTTTGTTTATATTTAAAGAATAATAATTAATTATTATTTCAAGACGTCCCATAATTTTGGTTATAGTTCTGATTTACTGATTTTGATTGACAAATTGACTGCACCCATAGTAATTGGGGGTGTAACAAAGGGAGTCCTAGCTTTAGTTGACACCAAACACAGTTTTTTAACCGTCTCATCTCATCATTTTGGGAAAGACCAGTCGACTGTCCAACTGTTGTAGGGTGCAGATGTTTACTTGTTACAATGTGCACCGAAATGAAAAATCAAGACGTTCCGTGATGAACACGCGCCGCTCAGGTGGCCCAGCCATAAGTCAAGTAATTTTTTAATACGATTTTAAACTGTATATATCGAACACAATTTTAGTAATTTAATTTGTGTTGCCTTTTCAGTTCATTGAAATCTGCAATATTTCCATCCACTATCAATTGGCTCAGTGGGAGTATTTTGCTGCTTTGTTGACAATAGGTTTCTCTCCAGCTGTAAATAAGGGGTCCATCCAAACTGGACATGAGGGAAGGGATATGCTGGAAATACTAAAACATCTGTGGACGTCTTTAGCTATCTCACATGAGGATCAAGGGATTTTATTACATTTCAGGTAATACCAGAGGGAGGCTAGAGAAATATACTTTTTTTGTTCTAACCACCTCCAACTACCTTCTTCACAATGCCTTGTTTTTGCCTATATGATAGTTCTTATCTGCCATTATAGGATCGATGATAAATATCAGGTTCAGACTTATTCTAGATTTTCTATCATTCCACAAAAAAATGTAAATAATGTGTTCATGTCTTTAAACCACTGCTGTGGAAACTTGAGAGGAATTGCAGGGATGAGGAAAGATAATCTCATGTTCATTTGAATTATTTCTGCTCTCCCCCACAATGACAAAGGCATTGTCGTCCATCTCTTAAGATCTTGCTTTATAGTTTTCAAAAGCTTAGGTCCATTCAACTCATAGATCTTTTCAACCAGAGGTCTAATTGTGATACCAAGATATTTCATCCCGTGTCTTCCATACAATAGGAGTAGAAGCTAAATCTGCTGGGGATGTAAGATGGTTAAGCGTAGTGGCCTCACTCTTACACCAGTTCATCTTGTAAGCAGAGTGCTGGCTGAAATTATCAATGAGTTTCAAAAGGCGTGGGACTGAGTCATCTGGTGGGATAATGTTGAAAAATGTCGTTGGCATAAAGATTTTCTTGAAAATCTTACCAAAAAGGCTGATACCGGATATGTGTGGATTGACTCTGATAGCACAGGCTAAAGGTAACACACTAATACGTTTTTGTTTTAAAACGCATAACTTTTGCTACGTTTACGCCTAGCGTCCACACTACTCCAGCATTTTATAATCCCTAAAACTGAGACCTTTTAAAACGCTGCTGATCTCGTTTAAATTTCTCCAGATTTTCTTGAGAGTCCCATTTTTCAATGCCCCTATCCCCCCTGTTCACCCTACTCCACATTCTGGCCGTCTCTGAAATTAACAATTTTGGGGGAAGATCCCCAATACCCTGGTTAGGTTTGGTCTCCCGATTTAGACTATGATGTCAGGAGGTTGGCAAGTATGCTGATCAACCATAATTATTCATCGTTGACCATGATTATTGACTTGACTATTGACTTATATTGAATGTTATCAGAGCCAGCCAGTCTCTCTCTGTTAAATGAGTGTGAATATCAACAGAATAACTGTGTTGACTCAGCATTTTGTTGAAAGAACAATACACTATATATTTAAACCATGACCTAAATTGAATTCACAGCACAGATTGGTTATAGGGTATGCAATCTTTTTTAATACGCATGGTGCTGTGAAGTAGTGCCAGCAATAAACGCACACATGAATATGTTTGATTACCATTCTGTATTAATGTATTAGAAAGGTTTGAGCATTTAATTTCAGCTATTGACTGGTTTATAATATTCTAGTTGACTCGTTTTCATTAGAGGTGGTCACCTTTTCATAACGAACTGACTATACTGAATCACCATTGTCACCGAACAAATTAGTAGCTTTTAGCAGTGGAGCTCCTCACTGGTGACTGAGAGCTCCAGTGTCAGCACAGCTGTGATTCACAGTACATAACTTCCACCCAAAAATGCAGTGAAAGCCACAGAAACACAGATACGTCTGTTGTAAATAATAGGCTGCAGTGCTATTAACCTTATGTACAGTGCTTGTATAGGCTAGTTTTATACTGTGGCTGTATGAACGATGATGTGTTTGCTTACTGTTGTATGTACTAAAGTGCCTTTGAACGGTGATGCGTTCACTTACTGACGTATGTACTGATGGACAGTTAATTGGTGATGCAACCACTTAGGAAAAAAGTGAATGAACTACATAAGTCAGTGACTACAAATCTTTGAATTGAACTGAATGAAGAGATTCGTGATATCACCACAAAAAAGTTCTTGAAATAGTTCTCTTCAATCTGGTTAGTCATGTTGTAAGCAAATTCCTCATCAGTATGGAGGAAAGATTAGCAATTCTCCCATGGCATGTATCGAGTCAGATAGGTCTGCAGACTGCTCAGAGATAATGAAGACAGGTGGTCCTAGAACAACCAGCAGCTCCTCAACCCAGCTGATTACTAGAAGTGGTTCTGATCTGATACCAAATAATACCATGGCCAGAAATACTGATATCGATTCAGATGCTTCCTACTATTAAAAGTGAACACTATGTCAGACAGATTTTTTTTTTGAGAATCTTTAAGGAACAGCTTCTCTGCTGAGTGAGAGGATTGAGTTTAAGCTCATAGTATACCAAGTTAGCAAAGCTAACATGACTCATGACAAGGAACTTCAGTCAGGCTTATCCAGTGGTATAAAGTCCACTTCTGTGAGTGAACAACATTCACATTTTTACACCAAATCAAAAATGATAATCCTTTTGGATTTCACTGTTCAAAATGGTAAGTGTTGTGTAGATGATATTTATAAAAGAATATCATCAGCAGCAGCTTTAAATACTTTTGTATTGTACCTGAATCTCTGCTCTTTGGCATTTGGTTCCTGTTTTCCTGTTCTTACTTTTATCTAACAGATTTAAGCACCACTTGCAATGGCAACACACTGGGTGGCTTTATTGTGAAGCAACCACAGGAAATGCAATCTCTTTGTCACCGGCATATACGGCAATTGCTGTTGCTTGGGAAAAGAAAATATTTTTATACAAGTAGACCTGGATATGTTTGTAGGTGTTTCCGTTTTAATGATCACAGGGAGGAATGCTAGAAGAAGAAACAGGGGTATGGAAGGAGTTTTATGGAAAATTGTGCTGTGCATGCAGCAGGAGATTAGATCTCCCCTAGCACAGGTATCCCAGCCACATGAAAAGTCAATAGCTTTTTATGGCTAGCATATTCAAACCCGTCTTCTCTAAATAATATCAATTTCTGAAACAGTTAAACCATAGTAAATGAAACGTCTTTCTGTTAATTATACTGCCAGGAGCAACTTCGGTTTTATTTCATATTGAGAAAACTCAGCAACAATATGTGTTTGATCTCCCCTCAGAATGTGGCAGTGAGTGAGTTGAATGCAGAGTGGGTGGGACAGGGACAGTCCCCAATGGAGCTGTAGAAGAGAAATGGTGGCGCACAAGAAAAAAATGAGCGACCAAAGATATGGTCTGTGTGTGGTGGCAAGTGGAGTGGTCAGAATTTAGCCTATGGTGGCCATGGCCACGACCATCTCCATCCTTACTGCTTATTTTCAAACTCCAGATATTTGGAGCTTCTTAAAAAATCTATAAAATTTCTAATGAGACAGCTTCAAGATTTTGTAAACATTGCTTTATCACTTAAGGTTAGCAGAGATTATAATGCCAAGAACCTCACATTCCAACTGGTTTCCCAGCAATTTCAAGAAGTAGTTTTCCACCCTTTGCTTTTCCAAAGTCTATCATCATCTCTTTAGTTTTCCCAATATAAATCTGAAGGTTATTATCACTGCACCAGCTTACACACCTTCCTCCTGTATGTCGATTTGTAACTAACCCAACAACTGTAGTGTCATCAACAAATGACGGTTATTTATTTTGACCATTTTTTTAAAATAAATGTCCTTTTTCAGTTATTTCAAAGTTAAAAGTTAAGTGTGACATCAGCCACTATGACGGTGATGATTACTGCCATTGTACGCCCCATATTTCTCTTTGTCTAGCTTCTTATCGCTCTCTTTCTTTCTTCAGGGTCATCGGTCAACCAATCAGCTGACCTGCTCTCCAACACCTCATGCAACATTTCCACCAATGATTCAATGTCCTGCTCTTCTGTGGACGATGGAGTGGGGGCAGGGAGTCCATATAAAGCTCTGGAGATGTTTTTTATTGCCTTGGTTACAGGATCTCTGAGCTTTGTGACTGTCACAGGAAATATTTTAGTCATGCTGTCCATCAAAGTAAACCGCCACCTACAAACTGTCAATAACTATTTCTTATTTTCATTAGCTTGCGCTGACTTGATCATTGGTGTTTTCAGCATGAATTTGTACACAGTCTACATCATTGTTGGCTACTGGCCGCTTGGGCCAGTGGTCTGTGACCTGTGGCTAGCTTTAGATTATGTTGTCTCAAACGCCTCAGTCATGAATTTATTGATCATCAGCTTTGATCGCTATTTTTGTGTGACCAAACCCCTAACATATCCAACAAGACGGACAACTAAGATGGCAGGGTTAATGATCGCAGCAGCATGGATCCTGTCGTTCATCTTGTGGGCTCCTGCCATCTTGTTCTGGCAGTTCATTGTTGGACAGCGAACAGTGCCAAATGGAGAGTGTTATATTCAGGTACAGTAGACAAATCTTTACTGATCCTTTAGGCAGATACAGCAGAGATAAAGGAAATACAATATAAGCACATTCACTGTCTGCCAAATTATTTAGAAATATATTGTCCTTCTGCTTTAATGAAGTGCATTCAAAGGAAAGAGAATTGTTACACATTTTAAACTGTTGATGTGTGATGAAATAATCCTTACTAGCTTTCTTTATATCACATCACATGACCTAAATGTCTAAACGTATGTCATATGATAACAGGTGGTTGTATATGGGGAGAGATGGTAGCCCATTTCACTGTTCAAAGATGGTCTCTGGTGTCAGATATGAATGTCCTCCTTGATCTTTCTCTGTATGTCCACTGACTCCTGATCTATGACCTTTGACCGCTTCCTAGTGGATGCTATGGGGAGACTCTCCACAGATCGCTAGGCAAGGCGAGTGACAGTTGAAGGTGTCGGGAGGCATTTAAAAAAAATAAAAACTCATAAAACAACACCATCAAACACACAGTCAGTGTGGTCTGTTAGTTACCATTGTATAAATGCTGGCAGATTAGCTCTCTAGCGGTCTTTATGCTAGCACGTGACCCCTTGCAGATCGCAGCGGCCTGCCGAGGGTTTCCCTGATGCTGTGAGTGTTTTTGGCCTGGTGTTCACAAACTAAACATTCTAAACTTTACAAAGAAAGGACTGATTTCAGGTATGACTGTATAAGTGTATATATAAAATGCATATGTGTAAACATTCTCTGTAGATGATGTGTTTCTTTCTTTCTTTCTTTCTTTCTTTCTACAGTTCCTTTCTAACCCTGCGGTGACGTTTGGGACGGCTATAGCAGCATTCTATCTGCCTGTCATTATTATGACAGTCCTGTACATCCACATCTCCCTGGCCTCCAGGAGCAGGGTCTCCAAACACAAACCAGAGAAGAAAGAGAAGAAGGGAATAAAGTAAGGGCATCAAAGGAATCAAATAATGGCCTTACAAATAACTATACAGATACAAAAGACAAAGACACAAGAGACAAGATGGCACGGGAAAAAATAGAAATTACAATGCACTAATCATATATATGATATGATATCATATCATATATATAATCATTAAATTATATCTTATTTCTCTTAACCAGAAGCCTCCAAAAACATTCTATCCAAAAATCTAAAAGTCTACTGAAAGATGGTTGTAAAAGGTTTTATTTTCTCCAGAACAACTGTGCTGAGCCTGAATCTGATTAGTTACAAGGGATTCCAATGATTACCCATTTTCACTGCAGAAGAAAATGTCAAAATGTTCATAGAAACTTCCCCTACTACTCCTACAGCATATTATACTTCTCTGCTAGTTTGGAACATATAAGGCATTTGAATGGACAGAAGAGTTGACTCAAAATATGGCCAAATACACAATATCAGTGTCACATTATCACCCTCTCCAGAGCTCTAAAGCTCAGCCTGAAATAACGATATATTGTATAAACAATGAAAGCTTGATAAACCACATACTTATGCAGTTATAATAAAAATATTAATGTATTTTAAAGTTTATTTGTACACTGTGTGCTTCTATGTGTTTCTATGAGAGTTGTCCTCAACTCTCTCTAAGTCCTTGAACACACCACATAAGAGTTGGGAAAAGGCTCCATGATGCCACCACTTACCTCTCCACCACCGTGTGACAACTGTCTCCATCTGGGCAAGAAGATTGCCGAGCTGGAGGGAAGAATCATCAGATCAGATTAAGGAAGACGAGCAGCACCTCGACTCACTAGTAGCCCTGGGTCCCGCTGCCAACGTTACAGCAGGCAGAGAACTAGACTCCACAGTCCCGTGTGATGAGCCTCTTACTCCAGCCAAAGTTCCATGGACTCGGGAGCCTAACCAAAGTTTGCTCCAGTCAATTCCACTCCATATCGAGACAATTCTTGGAACACTGCCCACAAGGGCAAACACTGTGCGGCGGGCTCCTCTCGTGCTAGTCCACCTCGTCACATCAAGGTGTTCAACAGGTTTAGCATTCTGGATGAGGAGGATTTCCCATCGCTGGACCCACGCTGTCATTGCCCCGCATCCTCCATGCCTCTGACTAGCTGCCTGTCACCTTTCTCGCCGTCGTGGGATGCGTCTGGCCGGCTGTCTTTGGCCTACGATCGCCGTGGGAAATCATTCGCCTCCTGTGTCGATCTGGTCAATGTGCAGGCGTCTTCTCGGCCTCATCTTCAAGCTGTGGCGGCATCTCCCAGGCCTTGTCACCGAGGCTTCCCCACGGCCTCATCACCAAGCTGCGACGGCTTCCGCAGATGCCCCCCCTAAAGTGTCCCATCCAAAGTGTCTTGTGGTGGGCACATAAACATTCCGGAAACCAAAATTTACTGTTATCCGGTAGCCCAGGTAATTCAAATAAATTCCACACTCCCCAAACCCTCTGCCTGTAGTTTTGACACATGTTGGATTGAATGACATTAAGCTTCAGCAGTCTGAAAATCTGAAACAAGATTTTAAATACACCAGTAGCATATTTGGCTCAAAGGATATTGCTGCAAAATTGGAATTCCTTTTGTAGAAAATTGTTCTGTCTTCTGGAACTGTCCCAACCTCTTCGCTCGTGATGGACTATATCCAAACAGAGAGGGTAAACTCCTTCTTACCCGTAATATGGAACTCACGCTAAAGTCAGCAGATGACTGATGTCCTTGGAAAGAAGGAATTGACTTTATTATGTTATTCTTTAACGAACTTAACTGTCGGTTCCTTTCACAAGTCGACTGTCGTGTGTAACACTGAGTTGTGTTATTACCCATTGTAACAAAAAGGAGAAATGTTCTCATATGCTCCACAAAATTAACTCTGTTGAGATAATTCATAGGTACTCTAGACAAAACTCTGTATTTAACCAACTACATGAGGGCGGCTGTGGTACAGAGGGTAGTATGGTTGTCCATCAACCCCAGGGTTGGTGGTTCGATCCCGGCTTCTCCTGTCCACATGTCGAAGTGTCTTTGGGCAAGACACTGAACCTAAGTTGCCCCCGGTGGAGGCCAGCATGGCAGCTGTGTCCCCATTGGTGTGTGAATGTGTGTGTGATTGGGTGAATTAGACTACTGTTAAAAAGCTTAGATTACATTACAGTGCTTTGGGAACCGTTTCAACGGTTGAAAAGCGCTATATAAGTAATAGTCCATTTACATGATCATCTGAATACCATTAGTATATTAGATCAATTCCAGTCTAGCTATCAGACCAACCATAGCACTGAAACAGCTTTATTAAAGATAGCAAATGACCTGAGAATTTTGACTGATTCAAACAATGTAGCTGTCCTGTTTTTGTTAGATTTGAGTGCTGCATTCGATACAACTGATCATAGTATTTTAATCAGTAGTCTTGAAAAATTGGTCTCTCTCCTTGGGACAGTCCTTGACTGGTTTTGCTTATACTTGTCAGAAAGAATTTTTTTTGTAAGTTTAGGAGACTTTGTGTCACAGACATTTGACATTGAATATGGTGTTCCTCAAGGAAGCATTCTAGGTCCTATTCTTTTTTACATTATACATGCTCCCTCTGGGCAACATAATTAGTCATCATAATGTCAAATATCACTGTTACGCTGATGATATGCAACTGTATATCTCTATTTCACCAGATTTTTACCTGTCTCACAGATATTAACATTTGGATGAGTAATAATTTTGTAAAAAGAAACGAGCAGAAAACAGAAATTCTACTCGTAGGTTCAAAACCAGAACGGCAGAGACTAGAGTCAGTGTTTGCTAGCCTGTCCAAGTATATTAAAACACATGTTACAGATCTGGGAGTGATTTTAGACTCTGATCTTAATTTCATTAGCCATTTTTACAAGGTCGCAAAAACATTTTTTCATCTGAGGAACATTGCCAAAATTAGACCATTTTTAACCCAGAACGAAGCTGAAATGCTGATATATGCTTTTATTACAAGCCGCTTAGATTATTGCAACTCTCTTTTTACTGGTCTCCATAAAAAGTCTTAAAATTACAGTTAATTCAGAACGCTGCAGCCAGGATTTTGACCAATACAAGAAAAAGAGAACACATTACCCCTCTGCTCGCATCACTGCACTGGCTACCTGTATCTTTTAAAACTGATTTTAAAGTCCTTTTACTTATCTACAAAGCTTTACATAATCTAGCACCTTCATATATCAGTGACTGCCTATCATTTTACGTTCCAACAAGAACACTCAGATCTTCTACTGCCTGTCTTTTAGAAGTTCCTGAAGTGTCACACAAGACATCTGGTGAGGCTGCTTTCTGTTTTTATGGCCCTAAACTGTGGAACAGCCTCCCCGTTTTTAAAAATAAATTAAATTTTCTCTTTGTCTTTTTAATTTGGCATTTAATTTGGGTTAACTTTCCTGGTATCATTGTTAATGTTTTATTATATTGTGAGCAAACTGTTTCTGTTTACCTGTTTTTCTCTCACTTATTGCTATGATGTTGTTTTCTTACTTGTTTTTACTTATTTTAACTTATTGTTTCTTTGCATCTCATCTTGTTCTGTTAAGCACTTTGTACTGCATCTTTGCATGAAAGGTGCTAAACAAATAAAGTTATTATTATTGCAGTATGTTGAGCACTATATTTGGTAATGTGCACCTGATTAGGTGGAGGAGATAAGTAAGAAGTTGTTTGGTGTTTTCCGGATTCAGATTGGATCCTGAATATTTTGCTACATTTTGTAAATCTTTTGCAGTTTTCTACTATTATTAGAAAAGAGTTAACAAGTGGGTCAGTAAGTCACAAACTGGCACCAGATACATGTCACCCAGGCTATTACCATTAATTATACAAAATTTGCTGCACAATGAATTATCGTCATATGTGCACAATTAATGATTCATATCCATTTGTGGATTTTATAATGTGCACATCTGATGCTTTGTGTAAAAATAATTGACATTCTAATGTTTGTTTTTCCAGAACTCCCAGCTTAATGAACAGTCACCTGTTAAAGCAGAACAATAACAATGAGACCAGTCCACAGGCCAGTCCCCGCTCTACTCCCAAACTTAGTCTGGACTCAACTACCACTGCTCTGGAGGCTGTGAAGAATGGCAGAGTGGAGGAATCAAAACCACTTCAGCTACAGCCTCCAGCACAGCCTAGTCCAGCACTCACACAGGTACTGACTCATACACCATTAACATCACTGCTTACGTATGCCTACCAGACTTTGTTCAGCAGTGTGAAAGCTTCATTGCTTCAATGTCCACTGGAAGCATTTACTGTATGGTAGCTGTAGCTAATCTTAACTTTCATACACTATACACTATAGTGTATTATTGTTCCATTGTGTGAATCATCATCTATCTATTTATCTATCTATCCAGGAGGAAAAAGAGAGCTCCAATGATTCGTCCACAGCTTTTATTCCCCCTACAGAACCAAAGGACAACACCAAAAACAAGGGAATATCTGAGGTTGGTATTCAAAAGTTTTGCCATTCCATGCTTTATTTCCAACACATTCTTGGAAGTCCATGACAGAGATGACTTGAGATGGCAACAAAGCTGGACAACTTTCTTTGGACAATTATGCATGTACATATGCACAGAAGCTGAGAGCTGCCAAGGTTTGAGTCATTTTTATCTTTTTTCACTCAGTTATCTCAAGAGTGTTAGTTATTTATCTTGGTTTTGTTGGGTTAAACAAGTAATTTTCTTCTAATAATGGGTCAACTATCTTTTTCTTTTTCTTTTTCAGTTTAAATATTCAAGGTTTTTTATTTGTCATTATACAATAGGATTGCAAAATGAAATGAAGCTGTAGTCCCCTCCATGCTACACACACAGAAATGTATAAACAGATATTCAAATATTTAAATTAGAATAGAATATAAACAATAAAATAGGCAATGGAAACAAATGGAACAAACTATTCTAAATGTAGCACCAAATAAAGAAATAAAAAGGAAAACTAAATTCTATTTACAAGGAATACATATATATATATATATATATATGTATATATATATAATGTGTAATATCAATGTAATATGATATGATTATGGTGCCGTTTATCAGAGCTTTGTTGGCGAGATTAAGAATGAAGTCATCTTCCAGTGTTAGAGCCACAGAAATAAGTGTGTGGATATCATGGATGCAACTGTACAGATTGTTGCAAGTCACTTACCAAAGTAACCCCCTCTCAAGCAGAAATCAGATATGAAAACAATGTCAAGCTGGATGATAATCATAGGATGATAAAGTGAAAGAAAGTGGCAACTGAGTCTGATTTTCATGCTAGGATCATTGTGGTTCTATATAAATTTGCACACCACTGTGCACGGAAACGAAAACATGGCAACCACTGGAAGTCTCAATTCAACCTAAAGAGACATTATCTTACCTTGGTAGTATATTTATATTTCACAGATCTTTATTTTCATCATATGCTTTATTTACACCCCATTAAACTGTCAGTAGTGGGAAAGTATGGTGAATTTTAAGGCAATGAGAAGAGGCACTGTGACTGTCACCAGCCACTAAAAGGCTTAATGTCTTCAGCAGGATCACTGAAATACATTCAATAAAACATTCATAAAATACATTTAGTGAAATACGTTCATGCTATCATAGAAATATGACTTTGTTTTCCAGATATAATGAATTATTTTTTTTAGGGGACACCATAGTTTTAGCCAGACAAACATTACAGTAATCTTACAGCCGCAACATTTACATAGGTAAACGTCTCATCTAGAAGGTGTAAAAGTAAACTGTATGGGTTTGGTGAGAGGGGGCGGTGGACACAGAGGACAAGACAGAGGGAGGACAGAGCCAACATGTTGCTGTGAGAACATAACAGCAGAGACATGTAGGGGAGGGTTGCATCGTGCCAAAATATTTTTTGTCTATTGTAAGAAACAGATATCTGATGAAATTACGGAAATATTTGTATAGCCAAAAAGGTGTTGGAGGGGATTTACATTTTGTTCTTAATTTCTAGATAGTTCCTTATGCACATGAATTTGTTGTATTCAGACTTTTTTCCCCATTCACAGAACATACCCAATAGGTGAACATTGACAGCGAGAAACCTGTGAACACTGAACAGTCAGTTGAAACTGGTGTTTGTAGGTCACGATGAGGTTATTCTTTAGCTATAGAAAATATTTGACTTTATTGTTGGGTTATTGTATGTAAATCTCAATGAGAAATTACATAAAGAAAAACAATTTATACATACTGACACAGTTCTTTAACATTTGACTGTCTTGATTTAAGTAATGATAAAGGAACTACTTTGGTGACAGTGATGAACTTATTGATGAGGTTATTTACTTTTGACAGACAGGTGAAATGTTTTGAGTGAGTGACGATCATTTGCAGGACAGATGAAGTGTTGTGCTGCTCAGTATAAAATGATTGCTCTTAGTGTTTTGAAAACAGTAACAGTGTTTCAGAAAATGTGCCTAAGCAATTGAGAAAAACTGTAATACTAGAAGATGCTTGCATTCGAGCATTTTTGTTGTGATACACAATGACGGTTTTCATTGAATTTAAATCACCTAAAGACTTTAGGTCACCAGCTTCATGCACCTTCATACACCTTACAACAGGTCACACTGACTATAAAAGTTCCTAACAAAACTCTGTTGGTTTTGTTACAGGCTGCAACAAATACCAACCCAGTTGCCACGACGACAGCCAATCCTGCTAAACCCAAGATCAACCCCACCTCAAGGTGGTCCAAGATAAAGATTGTGACGAAGCAGGCCGGGGACGAATGCATCACAGCTATAGAGATTGTCCCACCTGTAGAGGGAGCCGAGAGGCATTCAATCCCAATCAGCCGTCCTAGGACTGTGGCAAGAAAGTTTGCAAGCATTGCTAGAAGCCAAGTGAAGAGGAAAAGACAGATGGCTGCCAGAGAAAAAAAAGTATGTTAATGTAACACTGCACAGATATGTGGCATAAATAGATAAACAATACATGGCGTGGTGAAAGATGGATGTAGATGACATAAAATGGCTGTTTGATTGGTAGTGGAAAAATACAAAGGCACATATGAGTGTTTATAATGAGAGTAATGGATTTTTTTTTTTACCCTCAAATTATTCCCATGATTAAATGTTTATAGTTTGCATTGCATTTTTTGGTGTGAATTAATTGGTTTGCCTGGTTGAAATAACATGGTAATTACAATTAATATAGGTAATGTCGCTTTCAGTGTCCCTTAAAAGTATGGAAAAAAAGGCACAGTCTGAAGAGTTGGTGATACAAGCAAGCTGTACAATGATGCAGGTTACATCTTCACTAATCATCCAGACAGAAAAGAGCAATATAATATATCATAACAACAAACAAAGATGAAACTATTATTTTTGCAAATCAGCGTATGTTGCTGTTGTACTGGTGGGACTACCCAGTCCACCAGCGTGTGAATGGTATGGAGCAGCTGTTTCCAAAGATGAGTTGCTGTTGTGCTGCAGTTACTTCACTTAATTATTGTTCAGAATGACAGATGGCATTTAGAAACATTCCTCTGAGCTTTTAAAATGAGCTTAAACTATTTTTTTTTTAAATTTAGTTCTAGCACTGTTCAAAATCTCCATAAGTCTTGCAATTCATCAGCAGTGAGGGAGGAAATTTGGGGTTTGGTGGGTTTATTGTATACATTATCAAAAATGAGGAATGTAAAGCCCAGACTAGTCTTTCTGATGGCAACACACAAGCAACCAGCACTAATTTTAAACTTCATGAATTAATTAGAAATCAGCTAATCAGTTATGAATGCTACAAATGTCCAATTTTCTGAGAATGCGGACAACTACATATAGTAGAAACTATTACGTTACAGCAGTTGGAAATATACTGACTGACCAGGGCCCAGTTTCCCAGTAACAATTAATGAGTCTTTCCCAAAGCAGCACTTAAGATCGAGTGCTGGCACACACAGCTTCTTAAAGTCTGTGTAAAGTAAATTCTGGGATTTGCTAAACATATTTTACTTGTTATGACCGATATTTTCACCATTTTTGTGTTCAGGATTTTTTGGTGGCGGGCCTGAAATCATGGCTCGATGACTGAAGCCATACTGAGCATGACCCCTCCCCTAACCCTGTATAATAACTAGATCTTTGTGCTACTGTGTTAGCTCGCTGAACGAGAGTCTGTCGCTGAGCAGCGGCTCTCAGTCGTTCTTCGGCTCAGTGGTACAGTAAAGTTATCTAGCAGCGACCGAGCTCTGAGCCCAGAGAATACTGCTTATTTTTTCACGATTTTGGAACCTAATTTTATATACTTGGTGATTTTTTTAATGATTCAAATTTGGCTGTGTGGTTAACAACACATTTTTCTGTGGTGTGACAAACTCAGAACACATATTTATTATTGCTTTACCCTGACATTAAGGCTAGGCTGTTTGTCCCATTGTAGAGTAACTTGGTATTTAAATGTCTACAAGCCATGCCATAAATATGTATATTACAAAGCATGAATGTTGTAAATGACAGAATAAAAATGTTTGAGCTGTAGCTTAATGTTCAGTGAACAGTCAGCTTTCTGCTTTCTGCCTTAGGGTACCTGTTACTGCAAGTCCATTTAAGAAAGTAAACTTTGACCAATTTAACTGCTAGAGGCAGATGTTGTTCAAATCGGGTTGTGGCAGTTTTCACACATGCACATCATCAATTGTGCATGTCATTCGGTCATTTTTGTCCGTATTAAGCCCATTTAAGAAAATTGCTAAGCTGCTAAAAGAAAAAAAAAGTTTACAGTGTTGTACACTCATCACTGTGATCACTGAGGAGGACAATGGTGACAGAGACAGAAGTCAGTCAGTCAGTCTTGCCCAAGGACACTTTGACATGTGGACAGGAGGAGCTGGGGATCAAGCCACCAAGCCCGTGAGTAGTGGATGACCCACTCTACCTCCTGAGCCACATCCAACCTGTGTCTCTTGGCAAGGCACTGCATTTGACTAATCCAATACATGCAAACGCACATTCCTGGTAGATTACTTTGTGACATGAACAGTGTATTTCTACTGTTTACCTCACGATCGTTGCAACAATAAAATGACTGCTGCAGTGATCATTTTGAGAGTTGTAAAAGAGTACTATAAACCTCTCTACGGTGTTTTGGTGTCTGATGAGCATTGAAACTCATGGATCTGCTATTTAAACCGGCTTTCCTGGATCCTGTTTCATCATCTCACCAGTAACTGAAACTATATGCCCCCTATTCAACACAGCCCTTTGCGTCGTGTTAACGCGCGGTTGTTTTTGGTCTGAATGCCTGCTTAGCCTTCTGTGAGTCAATAGGAGGTACAATCATTTCTAAGAACGTCTTTACATACAGTGCTTTTGGGAAACATCTCTTGAGGTGTTTCCAAACAGTGAGTGGTTGCCGCCACCACCTCCATTGTTTTTAATGTAAATACGACGGCAGCTGCAAGGAGAGGGTGGGCGGCTGCCTCTCTCCTGAATACACACAGCTCTTTGCCGCTGCATTCTGACTTCATGAACTTCTTTAACTTGCCGTTGTTGCTCGCTGTGTGAGCATGGCAACCACAGAAAGCATAGAGAGGATAAAGGCACAGGAGCTGATTTAACTGATCTGGGTTCTCTGAATTATACACCCCTTAACCAGCAGAGAACAGACAGACCAATGACGAAAGATGGTCTTGAAGCAACATCAGCTTCAAAGTCTGACTATCCGGTCTTGGACAATAAACAACGTTTCTGATATAAGTTAGCAAAACTTTGTGTCATATTGCAAACCCTTTCCTCCATTTCCTGTATTTTAAGCTACAATCTTCTCTATATAACTGTGTGATGAGATTATAGTAAAAGGTAGATAGCAGCAGCCTGTGGTGTTGCAACCTGCTGTCGCTCATTCAAAATACAGAACACTTATACTGCTGGGTAGCAGCCACAGCGGCAACCACTCGCTGTCTGAAACTCTCTTAAAGCTTAAGAAGGTTTGTAAGGTGGATTTCACCATCATCTTAGCTTTGAGATGCTTTTGGGAAACAGGGCATGGATCTTCTAGGCTTCTTTGTCAATGTAATAGTAATACATTTAGTATACAAAATAAAAGAAAAATTGGGGTACAAAATAAGTCTTTGAAGAGAATGTTGTGGTTGAAGTGCACTTCTTTGTTTTACATAGTACTTCAAACCAAAAAGGCAGAAACAGTGCTTTGACATGTTTTAACCCAAGTGTTAAAACACGTATACTTTACTGACAAGAGTATTCCATAGTGTTTTAGATTTGTAAAAGATTTTGCATTAATTTCACTTTATTTTAGATCAGTATAATAATCAACCTTCATAGGTCTGAAACCTGGTTAAGTATTTTGAGATAATCAACGTTTCAGAGTGAACAACAGGTCTGCTTTTATTTTTGTCAGTTACATCATTTTTGCGTGGTAATAAAGTGCACGCTTTCGAATCAGTCTGTACTTACAGCTACAGTATGCAACAATAACATATTTCACTCCAAAACAGCAGACACAATGTTCACTCTCATGGATTAACTATCTCAAACAAGTTTTAATTTTCAGCAAATTGATTTTCATACCACAGTGAAATGAATGAAAAATCAATGGCTGCCTGGAGAGTAATAAAGATTATCAGTGTTTTGATTTTCCTTTGTGCTGTTCTCTCTTGTTAAGTTCACTCTTCCTCTCTCTTTTCTTCCCATTCTCTATAGGTGACCAAGACTATCTTTGCCATCCTGCTGGCTTTCATCATCACATGGACACCATATAACGTCATGGTGTTGATCTCAACCTTCTGTCAGTCCTGTGTCCCTGACACTGTGTGGGCTATTGGCTACTGGTTGTGTTATGTCAACTCTACTATCAACCCAGCTTGTTACGCACTGTGCAACGCCACATTCAAAAAGACATTCAAGAACTTGCTGCTGTGCCAGTATAAAAATATAGGTACAAGATGAGATGGAAGGAGAAGACTGAGGGTGGGGTGGATGTGGAAGGGGTAAACCATTGCAAGAAGGGGGGCAGAGTAAAGGAAAGAGTAAATATTGTTGAAAGGTGAGTGACAGAGGGCTGAAGGAGCTGGAGAAGAGAAATGGATGACAGAATTTAGAGGTGGGTTCCTTCTAAAGAGAAGAGACATCTGTGGGGGATGAGCAACTGTGGTTTATTTTGCAAATGAATGCCAGTCAGGCATTACATATAGACTCAGATTATAAACCAGGGATTCCTTAACCTGCCCAGCTTCCCCTAAGATGGAACAAATCACACACTGAGTGGAAACAAGGTTTCACAGACTTAGGGAAAATAACTGCAGCGGTGAAACAGGCTCATTAATGTGAGCAGAGAAGTTAGTAGTAAATGTAGAGGACGAGGAAAACCAACAGATGAATGGAGGTATGGATTAATGGAGTGATACACTTGTATGACAGTACTAAGACAGTGTAACATTGAGGGACAATACTGTATCATGCATGGCTGAGAAAGTGGTTTTGCTGGATAGCTGGGTGGATGGATGGATGGATAGATGGACTGATGGATGAATAGGAGGGGCTGTGCTAAAGGGTACACAAATAAATTGATAGAAGCTTGCATTTGGGATGATCAAAATCCTGTTATCTAAAGAAGAGGATATGATAGAGAAATATGTGAAGGACAGAGGTCTGACTAATTATGTTATTATGGTGGTCACAAATCAACAAATTTTAGGGGGAGGATATAAGCATTTCTGTTCTGTTGAGATCTGTAGATCTGTCCATGTAATACTCCATTCTGATTGGCGAAAAGGAGTGCATTTTCTTATCACTGCTCTAAATACTCAGGTGGAAGGCTACTGGTTCCAGATGTTACTAGGGTAATATATTTTATCTCCTAAATGGTGGGTTAGTAAAATGATTCTTCAAAGGTTGACAGAGATAGTAGCAAAACAAAATAAATAGTACACAAACATTACAATCATTTGATCCCAGAAAAGTGGTCTTGGTATAAACCAGTGCGACCTATGTGGTTATTAAAAATAACCCAAAGACCACATGGTGGATTGTCTCCTTACAATCCAAGGTCACCAAGGTTTTTAAGGGCACACTAATAATACTCTAATAATAATCTCGCCTAATGTATTAACATTAGCTGAGAAAGCATTGTAAAGCCAGACACTTAGGATTTGAGTGTCTTTGCCATTCTGCTGGTTTTTATCATCAAATGGACACCGTATAATGTCACGGTGTGGCTATTAGCTAGTGGCTGTGTTATGTCAACTCTAGTGTCAACCCAGCCTGTTGCGCTCTGTACAATGTCACATTCAAAAACACATTCAAGACCTGCTCCTGTGGCGGAATAAATATAGATACAACATGAGATGGAAGGAGACAGAGGAAGGGAGAGAGGAAATTTAGTTACAGAGGGCTGAATGAGCTAGAAAAGAGAAACTGATTGAAAGGTGAGTGACACCTTTCCTTTTAAAGAGAAGAGACATCTGCAGGGGATGAGCAACCATGGTTTATTTTGCAAATGAACGCCAGTCATCCCTATTGGTGGATGGATGACTCAGAGCGAAACGTGAGTGTAACCTAGGGATTCCTTAACCTGCTCAGCTTCCCCTAAGATGAAACTGGGCTTCTGTCAGATACGACATGTGTTTCCAACATACACATCGGAAGTTCAGAAACAGCTTCATCACCCATTTAAAACTATGTTACAATGGTCATGGCTACAGCCATAATCACAGCTACAGTCTGCTACAATCACAGCAACAGTAGAAGCCCAGTCAGAATACAGTATAGAGAACTATGTTAACAAGCCTCCACTAGTTATCTTAAAATTAGCTGCAATACAGAAACATGATACAGACTTGCGGCTGAGTCAGCCACAGCTGAGGGTGCGCACAGTCCTGCTGTGGTCACAGCAAGCCATTGTAACTAAGACTTAATACATAATATTATTCCATATCATAATGTATCCATGCTGTATGCTACTTTTAGGGCTCAGCCTTCCTCTGTGGATCAGGGGGAATGCATAAAGTATTGCGAGGTAGCGCAAATCTTATTGCAGGGGAACACAAAAGTAGTGCTGGAAAACAAATTCCCATCGGGACCTTTTGGGGGCTCCATAGAAATAACCTACAGCTCATTTTAATTTAAGTGTAGGGCATCTGTGATCTTGGAAAAAAAAAATGTTTAAAATTTTTCTGAAGTTCTGATTGACCTCTGATTCAGATTGATACCCCAAATGATGTAATTGTTTTTTGGATACCATAGACCATAGGTACCATAAAACTGACTGATAAAATATGAGGACAGATTGATCAAGAAATGAAAAGATCTATGTATAGAGGAGATGAGGGATGACTGGAAGTTGCTATGGTAGAGGACATAAGATATGGTAGCAGCAGTACAACAAGGGAAAATATAAGGATTTTAAGTAGCATTATACACACTGTGGAAGACATGTTGGAGGTTTTTAGCTCATGAACAACAATAGCAGCTAATTGTAAATAAGCTAATTGTGCTTCTGAACGTACAACTTTAGAAGCTGGACCACCTCAGTAACTGTAGTGGGAAATGATTTTCCCTATTACAGCAAGTGAGTTTGTGTTTAGGTCATTCCAGTTCATAAGCCAGTAAATTATAAAAATGTACAACCATCACTTGCTTCAATACATTTGATTTGCATACTTACATGTCACAGAACAATAGAATAGAATACATATAGCACTAGCTAAGCTCTTTGTCTTCAAATAGGCTACTTAATCAGTCACCTGCAGTTTGACAGTTGTTTGTTTAGTTTTAATTGATTCAAGTGGATCATGATATGATCTTAGTCAGCGAACAGAACTTGCTGAATTTTTCATGAAGATTTTCATCTTGTGAGCTAAGTATGGTACTTTGAGATGTTGAAAGAACTGTAAGAATTAACTTTCATGGTGAAGAAATTTGTTGATGATATATTTTGTTCAAATTTGGCAGCTTGGCCTAAGATTGATGCCAGAGGAATTAGTAGTGAAGCACCTAAAATACAGAGGGTTTATCCTCTGAGGAGTACGGAGTTAATACGGAGGTAATCTGCCATTTAGACTTTCTTTGATGTTTGATATACCAAGTTTCATTGTTTTCATCATCAAATTTTGGTCGACAGACTAATACACCAATGGACCACTGCCAGCCTTAGTCTGCACCATTTCAGGTAAAAAACATAATCTTTGATTTAATTCCTATCTGTTCAGTGGCAGTTGCTCTTTATGGTATTTTCCCTCCTTTCTTTGTTTGAATGTTTCCACACATGCCAAGTTAAATACAGAAGAATCTGTTTTATAATGTTATAGAGTTATAATGTAAACTGTTACTGTACCTGAGCTGGTTTGTTTTGCATTGTAGCTGAAGCAGTGAGTTTGTCTCACTGGACAATGCAATCCACCTTGGAGCTTCTTGCTTCAATACTGTGAATACAAGATTTGTATTTTGAAAACGTACTTGTCAACAGTCAAAAGTGTCACCAAATCCATCTAAACAGACATTCTTTAGGATTAACACTTCACTGAATTGTTCGTGTGTGTCTCTCCTCAAACTGCACCTGTTTCAACAGCTTTATGATTTAAGGACTGAGAGAATGCAACATACATGTTTAGAAGGCAGTGCAGTGTATAGAGGGAGGGAACGAAACGAAGAGGTAAGAGGATAGAGGATAGATTCTGGAGTAAAGGTAGAGAGAGTGACGAAAAGAGACGCTAAAGAGAAAACATCTGGATGGGAGGAAATTACAGAGGAAGAGGGTAGAATGAATGGGGAAGAGGGAATTAGGGAAAAGGAATGATGAGCTTGTGGAAGAAAAGTAGGCCACAATGGGAGAATAAAGGAAGTGCAGGAATTTCTCATTTAGTCCTGGTCTCCCATCCCTAATGCTCAAGTTGGAGATATTCAGGCAGACAATTAGACAGACAAGCTAAAAACACAATAAATCGTCTAAAACAAGGATATCCGGTTAAAATCCTATCCTTCAGAACCATATTATTAGCACAAAGAATTATTCAGTTCTTATTAACAGTTCGATTAGCTTAGTGATACTGTTGTCTTTCAGATATTTCACAGTGAATGATCAGCATTTGGGTTTGGTCCCACATTGTGGGGAATAGTGACAGCTGTTGATTGTTATTCAATCATTTGTGTAAATGATGAGGGAATGTCAGGTCAGAATTTTGTGCAGCTTTTAGGGGGTTTTTTATTATTCGTGCCCAACAAGGATTTGTACTCGGCTCATTTCAAATGCAGCTAACGCATCTGAGAAATGAAACGTCTACCAGTCAGCAAAAATGCTAAAAAAATCCTCCATGCCTCAGCAGGACTTAGGCTGGGTTACTGTCTGCTTATAATGTGACTGTGTCAGCTTAGCATGGCTCAGGGGCTTGTCATGACCTAGTCAAGCACCTATTGCTCACACTGAAGAGAAAAAGGGGTTATTCATCCACCCTGGGACTGAGGGGGAGTGACAAAACATAGGACTCAGTGAGTGTGTACATGTATACTACTGTAAGTAGTGGACTTGTAAGTTTGACTTGGCCTGGTTGATTGTCATCCTTCTCTTCATTCACCCACACTGTGTAAGTCTAAAAATGCTTACTCAGTGTGGGTGAGTTCAGCAAAACATAATTTATTTTGGAAACTACTGATAGTCAAGTAACCAGTAATCTATTAGAATCCTTGAAGTGTCGTCTGACAAATTCAACATTGGCTTCTGTTGACCCGCTCGACTAAAGGCCTGACTGATGCAGGGCTGTAGTAGTCAAGTCCAGTCTCAAAACGTTTTTTCTATTTCTTTTGGGTGTTTAGACTTGACTTACTGGTATGTAAGTCTTGGCCACCGGTCCCACTTATTTTAATCTTTGGACTCGACCAAGTCGAGTTGGCTTGGTTTTTTTTCTTTGCTGCCCAGTGTGGCTTGTTGCTTTTGTAGCAGACCAGAGAGGCTGCTCTGCTGTCAGTCAGATATCAGTTCCCCAAGGAGATCTCACTTCACTGTTCTGCCATTTACAAGTGCAGGCAATGCTTGTCTCATAGTGTGTCTTTGCCATGTAACAACCAATCATCCTCATTTTAGACATATAGCTGTATGCACAGATGTGTGGGAAGATATATTGTGCACAAATAGTGTATTTTTTTATAGTCATGATCATGATTTTAGCAAATAATTTAAAAGGCAAATTTACCTTATGTTCAGTTCCTATCGAATTGCAAACTTTTCCAAAGGCTTGTACAGAGTGATTGAAGTTTGGTTAGAAGAGAGATGGACTACATCCCAAGATAAAGTCTGTGGTGCACAAGCACAAGTAAAAGTCAGTATAAAACTCCTCTAATGATGATTTTTTGCATGGTTCACACTATAACCTTTGCCATATTATCATCATGCCTGTTTGGAGTCTTTACTTGAGTCTCAAAATTTCTTGGACTCGTCGTGGACTCCACTCTTGGTCTTGGCTACAGCCCCTGATAGGTGGAGTGATGACGAGGTTGTTTCCCTATGGCAGGTTTTCCCATCCCTTCAGATGAACTCTAAAGATCAGACAGGTTGCATTGCTTAATACTACATGGAAGGTTTCCATTTGTTCAAGTCTACTGATTTAATGGATCAGCTTGTCATTAACCAATTAAAGGCAGTGTCTTGGTGGAAGACCAGTCCATATATTATTGCGACAAAGTGACCGAATGTTTCTGATCACATTTCACAAAAAAAACTTGAAAAGATTAAATGAAGGTAAATGAACTGCAGTGAAGACCTGAGGGGTTGTTCCAGTACCAGCTCTGTTCATGATTGTGTTCAAGATTAGTTAGACTTAGAAATGTATGTTGAATACTAATAAAGATTACGTAGTCCTGAAAAGGAAAGTGCGATCATTTGTAAAAACCATCAAGCAGTCTATTTAGACATTCCAATCTAGTTCTATGTTTGTGTACCACACTTTCATTCCACAGCCACAATTAGCCTTAAATGGTTAGTGACATACCTTTGATATTGATATACATGTAAATATACTTCCATCTCATTCCAACCTGTTTGTGTGAGAAAATGTCACAGTTAGAGCTAAACTAAAAAAAGGGAACTGCACAGTAGCACAGAAGCACTCAACAAGGTCAAAAAAGGAGGACAGAGGTATTGTTTGGTGGCAATATGTCACAGCGCCAGCTCAGAAACTCATAACACCTTAGAGTAGTGTTAGGAGAGGTTTTTCTGCCACTAATTTGTTTTGCTTTTTTTTACAATAGCAAGATGAAGAAGGGTCCTCACATTGAACTAGCACACAGATGTCAACTAGGATGACTCTTGAATAGAGTTACCTAGTGGGAGGAGCTATTTTGGGTGCCCTTGGTTCCGGATGTAAAAGTAATTTTTTCCCATAGACAATGTTAGGTGATTTACAGTTGGAACACTTCTATGGCTTGGATGGACATGAAACTCACCCGGTTGAATCATCAGTGCATTCCTGGGAATATTGATAAAAGATTTTCAATATCATTGAGACTTCTTCTGGTTAAATAAAGTTAAACGTATAACTGTGTTATTTCGGCCAGAAACATCCAATTACAGAGCTTAAAATTCAGTACAGTACAATCAGTACAATCTGCAGCTTAAATCAATTTACTTTAGGATTCTGGGTAAATTTTGGATGAGTTCAGTAACTATGGCACAGTGTTTTGTTTGCAAATTCAACGACAAAGCATTTTGAATTCGCTACCACTTTGATTTCGCTATTCTGACTGGCTTTTTCTCCATAGCAACATGGGTATTGTAGAATTTAGACCTATCTGCTATGCCAAAATAATGCACAAAACATTATTTCTCCTAAACAAAGCTGAAATAATAAAAACTGGTGGCCAAAACATAAACCCATATGATTGTTACAGAGTCCCATGCCTCTGCGTTAAGTAACATTGAGGATTTTGTTGAATACAGAATGGGGAAGAACCATCGGCCCCTCCCACTTTCCAACCCTAGTAGCCTAGCCTTTCTCTCCCCTCATTTCCTGTCACCTCTCTATTGTCTGTCTAGACTGTAGTCTATTGTAGCTACTGTTGTTCCTGAAATACCCAAAATGCAGTGTGATGTGATGTGGACTCCAAGCCCTACAGGACTGTACTTACAATCTTATAATCACTTACAATCCAGAAATCAAATTCCTTCATTCTGACTAAAATCTGAAGTTTAGCAACAGCTCCGCTTTCCTCTGATCTTCCACATCTTCATGCAATCAGCAGTTTTTGTACAGACATGTACTGTATCACAGCAGTTTCGTTCCTAAACACTGATCATTTAGGATATGACGATAATTTAGAATATAACTGTATGACTGTCACAACATGTAGAAACAGGGGAAGAAGTGAATTCCAAAGAGACGTCATGAAGTGAAAAGATTTCCCTTTATTGTCAGTTGTTGTTCTTAGTGAGAGACACTGGAGACCACCAGGACCATTTCAAAAGTTTTTGGTAAAGCATTCTGTTCTCTCCATTTAATCATTATTCCTGTTCTTGCTCTCATCCACCTCATCTCATTTTCACTCTCAAGTTTTTGCTTTGCAAATTATGCAACATTATTATGGAGCATCTTCAGCAAAATAGGTAATTGCACTGAAATATGTACCATTTAAATTGCATAATTCTCAAAAATCATTTAAAAAAACAAAGGACATTTCCAGATAATAAAATTCCCACTCAAACAATGTTGCTCCAATATTGAACTTAACTAATGTTTCTTAATGTTCCAATTTTTCTTAATCCACTGTCTCTATTTTTTGTCTTGAGAATATTGTCAGGCCCTTTGACCACAACTATAAAGAAAGATGCTGGTTCTATAAGCAGATCCCTTTATTGGCCATTCTCCACTGTGGGGCACCAGACTGAGATGTTCATTTGTTCATCCAGTTTACAACTTTTTTCTGTTTTCCATAAATGCTCAATTTTTTTTTATCTTCTGTATGACCTGTTTTATTACCACCTTTTAAACTTTTTCTTCAAGTTCTACTCCCAATTTAACCATCAGAATTAATCGTAAAAGCCAGAACAGTTTTGACAGAGATAGAGAGTGAGTGGTAAGAAAATACAGAGAAAAGAAGAGTGTCAAAGAGAATACACAAACTGTACAAAGACAAATATCACTGCAGGAAGTGACTGGAAGAAAGGATCACTGGTTGGTTAGCTGACGTACTTAATTGACAAGAAATGCAGAATAAATAGATTACAGCAGAGTTTAGGGAAATTGGACTGACTGCCTGACTGCTTTACATACTGAAAGAATTAAAGCTTTACTAGACACAATATCCATCTTATTAACCTAAATTTCCAAAACTGGGCTAAAACAGAGAAGAGTACCATACATTTACCAAACTTGTCCAAATTCAATTCTTTTACTTGGTGAAACTGCTGGGAAATTGATATCCTCAATCTTATTATTCAGTGCATTTCAGTTCATGTTATTTTAGACAAAAGTCCCTTCAAAAGACTTTTAACTTGAGGTGATGAGGAAGGGCAACCAAAGCCATGTGGGTGTAACTGCAGGGATTATGACTGTAAGTAAGGGTCACCACAGGAAAATAAACAAGCCCCGCTCGCCTACCCATCCTGGGGTAAAAACACTGTGCCCAATGAGCAGCCCTACAGGGAAGGCCACTGTCCTTGGTTCTGAAGATGCCTTAGCACGACATGCATTGGCAGTGACTTATCAAAATGTGTCCTCCAACACCATGTCAGTCTTTTTGAAACAACCACATTTAGGAAAATATAGTAATGGTGTGTATATACAGTATGTCCTGCCTGTACTATCAACACCATTTTTGCCTCCACGTCTGTAGAACTCTATGGCAAATTTTAAAATCATTTACAGTCTTAGTCAGCTGATGGAGAATCATGAATACTTTGGCCAAAAGTTGAAAAAGATTTCCACTGTTACGTGCAGTGACTAAATAGCCAATGTATGGCTCAGTGTAGTACCCCTGTATTCACTGTCCATGAAGATCAGATGGTGCTGGAGAACTAGACTGACAAGTTTTATCTGACGATAACTGATGACAGGTTTTATCTTCTGTATTTCACAAAGAATGAGTGTTTTACCTGATAAAAAAGAATGTGACAAACAAATGTTGTGCCATGACAGTTCAAAATCACATTTTTTGTTTTATAATTCGGGATGAACCCTGTACAATTACCAAACTGAAGCAATCACCTCGAGGAACCTTCACTGGGCTAAACAACTTGACGTTTCGTTTCACTATAAAACACTGTCCAAATGTTTTTTTAAAGATCTATACGTAACAGTCAATGTAATGTGTAATACAAAGGTAATAACTGGTCACTAGCTCAAAATACACCACTGTATGTTCAAATGTCAATTTGAAGCACATTGCTGTAAATACACAACATAATAATTCTGACTATTTGAGCTTAATATATCACATACTGAATCATTCCAAAGAGAGGAGATGTGGTCCTTGTGTTCTTTCAAAGTATATGAAGTATATTTACCTCCCAGTGTACAGAGCATGTACTTTATAGTGATCTAAAGACATTGTGAACTGTAGTCTTATTTTTTCTCTGAGTATTTCTATAAGAAGTTCAGCATCAGTTAAGTGACAACAAAACATTTTCACCATATTGAAGAGAAAGTGATTCATTCATTTTATGTCATGAGTACATCCCTGCATTAAGATGACATATTTTTTATATTGGGAGCTGGGAATCTGTAATATAGATGCCAAACTAAAGGAAACACCCACATATAATGTATTAGTAATGTTTCCTTTATGTTGGTAACCATCTGTATATGTACTGTAAATGTACTGTATATGTTTTAAATTTAATCTGCTATGCGAGAACTGGGTTCCCAATGGCACACAAGATGCTAACAGAATGTCTCTTTAAAGGGTAAATCAACGCTAAATGTAGCAGGTGTTTTGGCTTTTGGAATTGGATTCTGGAATTGGGGTGCACACAAAGGGTACAAGACGAAACATTTCCAAACTTAGGGAATAAAAATGGTCCACGCAAGTACGTGAATGCAAATGACAACGCCTAGCTCACAAACGCGCGACTGCAGTGAACATACTGAATGGGCTCTTCTATTCATTTAATGATACTGATATTTAAAAGTCATCACATGTGAGTGTAAGAGAAAATCTATTAGCGCCACATTGTTGTCTTTCCCACAATTGAACTGCCTCACCACACTCACCTACCAACCAGCGTTGCAGTTACATGGTGTCGCCTTTTCGGTGAGATATATTTGAAAAGGTCTGGTTTGTAAAACATAGTGGAGAACATACAGAACCTAGAACATAGACCTCACGGGTTCTTTCAAGTTCATCTTAAAAGCAACTGAAATACCCAGCTTATGCATTTCAAAAGCACAGCACAGTTGAACATATTACATGTTAAAACACCTGGGTCCTGCAGGACTCTTGTCAAACTGGCCTTTTTGACAAGTCTCTTGCAGTCAACCGAACAGAAGCACAGACAAAAGAACACAGCTTCCTGTTGTTGCCTGCCATAGCATTTGCTACTTACTGGAGTAAGTAGTAAATTATTTAATTATTTATGTAGTAATAGTGTAAGAAGTAGTAGTAAGTCTTCAAAATGAAAGCACTCCAGTGATGTAACAGTACCTCAAACATGTACTTAAGTATAATACTTAAGTATTTAGTTGTTTCCCACATGGGCCATATAGCAGTGAAACAACAGTCTGCTGCCGTTAATGAATTACAGTTGATTTACTCTTTAAAACATTGAGTGCGATTCAGGTCCTTTCTTTACTTTGGTTTCTCCTCTGGTGATTTCTTTGTCTGTAAAATGCTTTATAGCTGTTTGTACTTTCTCTTATACTTTTTCATGTAAAACACTATTTGAATAGACGCATACTTTCCAAAGCAACATAGAGCATTGCCTGGCAGAATACAAAGCTAATATTACTTTTTAAATTAAATGTATTAAAGCTATATCAGAAGCAACTTGTGTTGATACAAAACGGTTATGCTAATAAACACCTGCTGTTGAAAGCTTGTATAATGTGTCTTTCATCATTATTCAGGGGAAAATTTCAAACTTTAAATATCCCCACCCATACATGTTTTACAACATTTAAAAAGTATAATTTGTGCCTAATATGGGTTTTCCACAAAAAGTCCAGTCACCTATTCTTGAAAGCACATCAACTCATTCTCCCTCATTGATAAATCCAGAACCTATGAATATGTAAATGTTCCTTTCAAAGGTGTAACAACTGGTTACTTGTACTTGAACTTGTAAGTTGCATATTAGACCACAACTGGCTCCAAACTAGTTGTGAGTTCAATAAATTGTATTTTCTCCATTTGTGTAATGTTATTATGATACAATTATTTATATCTATTTAAGCAAGCATCAGTGTTGGAAACCAGAGATAACCCTTCCCACTCGCACTGTAATGCCAACATCGCACTGTAACCATGGCAACACAGACAGAAACTACACCCATCATTTATTCCAGTGTCGATTCCAATGAAATGGAACACAGAGATCAGAACATCAGAGCTGACCTAGATTGGGAGGAGCAGGTCGTTAGGAGTCAGAATCAGAAAAATGAATCGAATGGACAAATAGCTCATAGAATATGAAATTATTCTGAAATTATTATTGAAGTATTTAAGCATTCAGTAAAGTATTTAAATTGCATGGATTGTCTTTTACTGGTCAAAATTCTATGTTGTTTTTACTACAAATAGTCTTTATGGTGTATGACCTGACTTACATTGTGAGGAACAGATTGAGACAAACATAACACCTATGCATCTCGCACAGTAAAATAATGGAAGTCACTGGTATTTAACAGTCACTCACACAGTATGAAGTGGAGAGGCGGTGTGTTGCCATGGTGAAGGTGTGATCATCGTAGTCAGCTGAACAACTCTGTGTCTCCTTATGAGGATGAATAAGCATCAGCAGGAATGTGAAACGCATGAGGCATCTCACACAAACACACAGACATTTCACACAAATGAAGACAAATGTTACCTTGTCCAAATGAAATGAACATTGAAGTGAACTAACTTTTGCTTTGTTTGTCCCAGAGACTTCACTGTAAGTGATGCGACATGAAGCAAAGTTCGCCCCTATTCATTTTCTACGGGACAGGAGTGATTTGCTTTTCAAGGCTTTGTCTTGAAATCACTCAACTCAACTCTCCAGACAAGCAATTAACTCGCAGGACTGACACATCCTGGCTAAAGACCTCTTCTGTCTGCATAGTGCGTCCAGTGTGTGTTCAGTGTGTGTTACACTGAAAGGATGGAGTTGCCAGTCATTTTGAAGTGCAGCTGGCAGAAGTGGTTGAGGAAGAAAAAGTGTTACAAAAGAAGCACATGGTTACCCAGCAAACATAAGCACTTGAAATCCTGGTTCAGGACAGAAGACAGAAGAAATTATGTATTTGAATTGAATTCATTACTCAGTCTATGTCTGCTCAACACGGTGGATGTGTTGGTCGGCATGTTTTTTGTTTTGTTTTTTAGTTTTGCAAGGTACTCAACATAGTTTTAATTTAAAAAAATACCCCAGTGAAACATATAGTGTATCCTTTCATCTCAGAGTGCACCATAATGCTTCATTTACATGTTAAAATTCTAAAAATTGTTTTGGCGAAAGGTTAACATTCCGAAACTGTACCCTTGTAGCGAGGTCCTACAGGTGTTCCTTTTCCATCTGACTTCAGTTTGCAGGTCTGCAAGTGCAATCCTGGTTCAGTGTAGTATAATCTGAAACACCGGCTTCAATATTTAAAAAATGTTTGGGAACAAGTAATGCATAAGTAAATAAGTATAATATTTACATAGTTTATTTATATGGCATCTTTCTAGATATAACTATGACAACGCCTGAATCAATGAAAGGCCTGTCTGTACATGAAGGTTATCAGATGCTCAAAAAGAGAGTATGTCTTTGCTTTAGAGAGAATAAGTGAACTTTAAGAAGTTGCACTCAGTCAACAAAGGTGCTCTTTAGAGTCAAGGGCCACAATAGTTCCTAGCAGTGTGTAAAATACTCTATGACAATTGGGGCGTCTCGTGCCGTGGGCGGTACTTAAAAAAATGATCACTACCCTGGTTCCAGTCCTCTGACTCACCCACATTGATTCAAATAATGAAGAGAAATGAAATGGCAATTCAGTCTGATTATCAGTCTACAAAATATCAATTATAAAGTAATTGCCAGTTATGTATTGATTGGTCAACACATTTCATTGTAACTGTTGAGCCAGGTTCAACTTTTTTGGCATACGACCCCGACGATTTTTATTTTCTTGTGTCAGCACCCCCACCATGCCAACACAATGGTCTGGTTGAAATGAATAAGCGGGCTGAACACGTCCTTCTCCTGCTGCTGGGGGCAGGGCCTGCAAACACACTGCCATTGGATATGCACTGAAGCACTGTCTTTCAGTGAGCAGACAGTTTTCTTCAGAAAAAAAAGGCTTTTCTACTTTTAGTTACTTCCATTTGCGCCAATCTAAAATCCTTGGTGTGAAATCTACAACAAAAGCTTTTTAAATCATTGACAAGGTCCTGCTCATTAGTAAATGAGATAAGTTGTCCTTTGGGTTTCTATCCTGTAATAGTCTGTAAAGCCTGCCAGGCTTTCTCTGTCTCCTTTTTTAAGAGTGACTGTGTCTTATCCCTGTAGGCTGCGCCGCATTCCTTAATTTTGGTTTTGATCTTCCTTTGTACTGTTCTCATATCCTCTACACTTCCAACAGCCTTGAACGGGCATTTTTCTCTTTTATCAGTAATTTTCTTAACTTTCAGTGTGTTGAGCTTTCAGGGCTACCATAGATTGTACCTATTTAGCGTTACAACAAGTGGACATTGTGCATCTAAGGCACATGTTTCAAACTCAAGGCCTGATGATTTTGATTTTCTGTAAATAGACTGCAATGCAATCCCCAGCAACATTCTGCTTTCTAAATCAACCTGATCTCTTCCTGAAAATGTAAACTTCAATTCAATTCAATTCAATTTTATTTATATAGCGCCATATCATAACAAAGTTATCTCAGGGCACTGCATGTCTAGACCAACTCTTTATGTGTACAAAGACCCAACAATTCCCACCATGAGCAGCACTAGGAGACAGTGGCAAGGAAGAACTCCCTTTTAGCAGGCAGGAACCTCGAGCAGAACCAGAACCAGGCTGTGGGTGGGCGGTCATCTGCCTCGACTGTTTGGGTTGAGAGAGATCGAGAGGGAGAGAGCGAGAGAGAAAGAGAGAGGGAGAGAAAGCAGGAAACAGCAGAACCAGCAGGTTCTGACAAGTCGACGATCATAATTTTGTCGGTTTTGCTGAGGGGGAAAAAATTACAACTGAACCTCTTAAGACCCCTTGTGGTGCCGAGCCCAATTGCATCTCAATTGATAAATATGGGCTAGTTTACTAGATTAGAATATCACTCACCATGTGTTCGCTATAGTAGAGCCTTATTAACATGTGGATGCAGTGAGCTACCAAGTGTACACTAACAATTAAGGACTAAACTATAAAATCAACCTTAACTTGGCATCAATTTCTTCACCATAATAAAGCCTACGTTGAACGCATAGGTAGGCTATCAACACATAACTGGGTTCTGGAACCAGATCTTCACCTGCCGCTTCATCAGGTTAAGTGCGTGCCACGTCATACCGCCGGTCCCGCGATAGGTACATGTTTAACAGGAACTCATTCTCCAGCTTGAGCGTCTGGTATTTGGTGTACGGGCACCGCTTCTTCCTGGAGGAGCGCGCGTAAGGCACTTGTATGCGTAACGAGGCACATGTAGGAGTTTGCCGAAAATCAAAAATGTCTTATTCCAACCTTTTGCGCTGAAGGCATATTGGGGCTAGTTGTAAACAATGCAAATATTAGCGTAAAGGTTCAAGGTTAATGTATGAACATGATTAATTGAGAATGTAAGAGAGCAAGCCCATAGACAATGGCTAAGACACATAGCTCTTTTTTTATCTAGTGTTGTTGAATGAGTTGTGTGCATCTTTATGCACGGTGGGTATACTTGGATTAAGAGGTGCGCATGATTTAACCAAAACGTGGTAACGAATTGTATCTTGTGAGCACAAATTAACCAAAACGTGGTAATGAATTAATCAAAACGTAGGAATGAATTGTATCTTGTGCGCACGCAATAGCATTTCAAGCGATCTCGATGTAGTAAAACGTGGCCTCAATATATAGTTTTTTCTCTCTATGGCCACTCCTGGGCTCCATACTCACTCACTCACTCACTTAAAAAAACAGCAGTCAAGAGGAGTACAGGCAGATGAAAATACACCCTAAAAAGTAACTAGAAATGGGCGTTTAAATGGTTACTTTCCAAAAAAAAAATTCCCAGGGGAGCATGGCCCTGGACCCCCCTACTTTTTCTAGGTTCTTTCTACCAACAGTTAGTTATGGAAAGAGTAACATCAGAAGAGACGTATATAATTAGATACCTTAGTTGTGTGAGGGGATTCCACAGGGATAGTAATTATTCTTTAGTATTCTGTACATTTGAAGTAGTTCCTTTTTGCCACCTCAATAGAATCTTTGGGGTTAACTTGGAGACAGTAGGAAGGTTCTAGGTATGCCCCTGCTTATCTGGCCTGCAAATTCATTTTTATTTTTTAAGATGGCCCCATCAGTGATTGAGTTTGACTTCCCTGATCTAAGGGATCAGACCTATTTTTCTCTTCACCCCTAAAATACATTTTTAATTAAAATTGTCTTGTATTTTACTTGAATACTTACATTAAAACACCATTTTGTTCAATCATTGGTCAGTCACGTGGGTGCTTGGGAGCTTGGGTAACTGGGTGTAAGTTTCTTAGTGTCGACCAACAGTCCCCCTATAGGTTTCAAAAAAGGACACAGGAAGAAGCTGTAGTGTACTTGTAGTGACCAGTCAGTGAACTTTGAACCTCAGTTAAAACTACTTCTTTGTGATTTAATTATACATGCATGAAATAAATACACTGAAATTGGAAGTTTTGTAGTAGAACCAAGAAAAAGAACATGGAGAGAGAACAAAACATGCAGTGAGGATCAAACACAGTGACACTGAAAAAAATGTTGTGAGTGAGTTGGATTGCTCCTTATCAAATAACTATACAAACTTTAGCAGACTTCACAAACATATGTGGAACCTCAACGAAATGTGAATCAGTGGATGAAATGAAAACAGCAGACATAAATCATTGCTGCAGGGAGGTGTTTATTTATTGATGAAGACTTTCTTCTCTAACCTACATCAAAGGGAGACCCACTAGGTGTGTGTATGAGAGAGACAGAGAGGGATTGACTGAATGTGCGTATGATGTATGTGTTTTACAGTGACAGCCAAATCAGGTCATTAAAATGAGATCAAAGTGACATGACACCATATCATCAAGATCACACCCAGTAGAACTTTAAATACAGACCTCTCTCCTGTCAAACACAACAATTCTTATAGAACTAGTCAGAAATGTGTCAGCTTAAAAAACAAAAATAGTTATTGTAATAAAACTAAACACTCAAAAAAGGCATTGCATTTTGAAACGGATTCTAATGGATACATGGAACTCAGTGTGCTGCATAAATTTGTCCTTAAAGGATAGATTCAGATTTTGTCTCAACACAATACCCCCATGCCATACGTGGATTAAAAGAGTTATTGGTAGCTGTAAAAATTCCCACGAGATTGTTTGGTAGTGCAACTACACTGTAAGAGATGGAGGGGCAAAATCCACAGGCGTCATTGTAAGAATGCATTCCAAAATTCAACTGAAGCTTGTACGAGGCTTTAGTTGTCTGGTTAGACATATCAATTTGGTATCTTTGTCCAGGCAGTCTGTGTAGGATTTTTACTGTCATTCTGGTCCTGGCAACATACCTACATGGAATTATCAGCAAGAAAACACTGTCTGTGTAAACAAAAAGAAGAAATTTGTACTTTGTACCTTACAAGCCAAAGTTCAAATAGTAATAGAGGCATTAGTTCCTGCCAGCCTCATTGATGCAGGTTTAAAACTGCGGGTCACAAAAGATGACCTGAAAATATCCCGGATACAGGTGCTGCCAGAGTCTGCGCAGTAGTGATCAAGATCCCGCCCATACACCCACCCGAACCAATCGCGAGCACACCATAAGTTGTCAATCATAATGTCACACCCCCTTTTCATAGCATCAAATAACTAATTAAAACCAAACTTATCCGAAAAATGAACACTTGAATATACATCATTCAATAATAAGAAGAACTACCTAAAATGACCATCATTGGGAAAATATTATTTGACTTTGTACTTTGATTTTTCAGTTTGGCCCATGTCCAGGGGTTTATGACCTATACTGCAGCCAGCAACCTGGGGGCGGTCGAGATGTTTTGGGTTCACTTTTGGTGAGCTGTCATGTCGTCCATCTTTATATACAGCCTATGCTTAAGACCAACATGTTTTTAGCCATGCTAGTGGCTAGGCTTGACTTTGGTGATCCTGTGATTTCTCTTCTGCCACCAGCAGATCAAAAATGTTCACTTATCCTGTGAAATATATCAACATCTACAAGATGGATCGGCACAAAATTTGGTTCATGTTAATGTGCTGATATTAGTATTTAGCTCAAAGCACCACTGTGCCTCAGTACAGCCTCACAGAGCTGTTATCATGGCTGTAGACTCTTAGTTCTGTTAACTTACAGTAGTCACTGGTGTGGTTGGCTACTTGGACATGAAAAGAAACACTCCAGTGGAGCAGTGATGAAATTATTCAGTAATGCAAAAATCCACAATGGTTGAGATGGCTAAATTGTGCAATCGACTGTTAATTCTTTTAGTATGTTGCCAAAACCAAAACCTCAAATATGGCTGCTAAAGACCAAGATACATGACTGATTGTTCTTCTCCACTGAGATGGAGAAACATGCAGCAGTGAACTTTTCAGTCTAACCTTTCATTTCTGTCTTGGTTTTTCCAGGGCAAGGTTTGGAGACAGAAATAGTCTGGTGACACTCAGCATTATACAGAGCCCTCTTCAATGTCCGTACTGTGTTCCGTAAGCCAGAGCTTGGATCATACTCTCCCCAACTACAAAACCAATACATACAGTCAACTAGAAAAGAGAGAAAGAGACAGAAAGAAGATGAATACACGCAATACAGCTTTCATACATTAATTCATTCAGTTTTCATTTGCTGTATGCAGGACGGTTCAGTGGGAATTGGTAACACTAATGGATGCCCTGGGTACTTGACGTAGTAAAAGCAGACATATTACAAATCCTTCCGAGGTTCAGCTTCGGGATAGTTTTTTTTTCATTTGTCAAACAGAACTCATCGTGTACTTTATAAAAATAATGTTGGACATTTCCAGTTACATCTGGTGTACCTCAAGGTTCCATCCAAGGTCCTCTTCACCTGTGTACATATTACCACTAGGTGATATTATTTCCAACCATGGGGTTTATTTAATTATTATGCCAATGAGATGCAGTTACACATGCCAATCCATCCTAATGAATCTATTAGTCAAATCTTCATGCTTGCCTGTTCTAACTTTTTAATGGTGAACACAAATATGTAGCGTGGTGAGCAGAACTCTATTCCCTCAACAGAGAACTCAGATTCAGACAACTTTATTGATCCCAAGTAGGGCAATTCATTAGCAGCTTACCCCATCCATATACACAACTCCAAAACTCACAGGACAAGTGGTTATATGTCAAGGGTCACAGAAGAAAACAACGAGCAGCAGCAGGTAAAAACCTTCTTGTTCACAAGACCTCTGGATCTGGGGGGGGACTGGCTCTGGTTGAGCCGCCACTTGGGACTGAGCACACCCGAGAATGCCAGAGAGCTCCAGGGCTAGCCCACATGAAAATCAGCAATAACCACTGCCCTCCCTCTCTAGAGCAACTTTTCCCCTGGCTTTTCACTTTTGCTTCCCAACAATCTCTCAGCTGCTGAATGGTGCATTAAGTTAATTTCACAGGTTAATGTTAAAGTTTTCATCCACCTGTTAATCCATCTTGCCAAGATATCATTCACTGCTTGATCTGGTATATGGTGGTCCTCAATCATTCATTCTGCCCGCAGTTATTACTTGCGTAAATAGTTAGTAGTTCAATAAACCTTTAATTTATAAAGAAGTTGATTGTTTACAAGTCCTGGGCTTACAACCTCTAAATTGAGACTGTATTAATTAGTTGGCTATCATTTTCCCTTTTCTAAGGGTGGTGCCCCAAGTTGAATTTAATGTAAGTTCAATTCTGCTACTCAGTATAAAAACTGATAATTTCTGATAGCCTGCAGTTGAGTGCCATCACTCTACTTAAATTTATCTACTGAAATTTTGATCCATACATTTATTTCTTCCAGACATGACTACTGTAATTTTCCTCTCCCTGGTCTACCTCAGCTATATATCAAAAGTCTGCAACTTTTCCAGAACACTGCTGGTAGAATCATAACCAGAACCACAAAATTTTAACACATCTCACCAATCTTGATCTCTCTCTCATTCATGCTATACTTGATTTCAAAGTATGCATCCTGACCTATAAAGCACTAAATGGGCTTGCACTTGGTTACCATTCAGATCTCATTTCAACATATAAGTCTGAACGCTTCCTACATTATCTTGATTACAGTTACTCATCCATCCTCAGAATTCACATAAGATCGTCTGGTTTCAGGTCACTTTCATATTGTGGTCCCTATTTTGGAAGTAACCTTTCATTCACTTGTTTATCATCAGGGTCTTGAGACAGATGGTTATTTCCATTTCCATACAGATCACGTGTGTGTAAACTCTGAGCTACTCATCCAAGAAGATAGTCTTTGAGAAGCTTTCTTGAACTTACATATGAATTAAATTTACCAAACAACCCCCAACACAGACTGTTGAAGGGATTAGCCAAATGGATCCCCAGCAGATTGAATCAGATTGAAATAGCCGGTCTGGGATTTCCTGAACTCTATTCACCTTTTGTTGTCAGACCTTTTGATTAGCCCAGCCCACAACCTATTGTTTTAGTCTACCCTTGTTTTAATGGTTTAAAATCTTGCTCTGAATGTTGATCTTCAGAAGAGATTTAATGACTGCTGTGTTCTCTCACCGCTGCGCAGTGAAATGCTCATCATAACTATCTGTATTCTTCTGAAGCTTCTGAAGTAAAATTTATTTTGTTCAATTTGGAACCTGAGTGAAGTTTTCTTAAAAAAAGATTCTTCAACAGTACCTTTGGAATGGTTTAGTCACTTACTGCAGAACAGCTCCTTCTTCCGAAACCATTAAGGCCAGACTCCTACAATATAGAACCTACCACAATCTATTTTCATTTTTTATAATAAATTATCACACTTTCATGTGATTTGAGTACAAACCACTTTGCTAACGTTCAGGCCACCACTGATCCAGTTTGTTCCATCTGATGTGGGAAAAACATTTAAAAGTCTTTTATACAGACCTCAGTTTTAAAATTGAGAACTTAAACTTGTGCAAAGTAGTTAGTTTTCCTGTAATGTAGAAGTGATGTAAGACAAATGAGACAGTAACAGTGCAGGTCTCCTCTTACTACATTAAAAGAGAAGGCCAACCTGTCGAGTGATGCAACGCCCATTGTAAACCTCTGCTCACGATATAAAATGTTGTTAATTTTTACAGTACAAGCTTCAGGCATCACACCAGAAACTATGGAGTAAACATTTGGGGGTGAATCAATTAGAGTTGAATCTTCGCTGACACAGTGTCAACACAAATTCTCTCGTTATTGCTACACAGAGGGATTTATGCAGGGCTGCTGCACTGGATTGCATCACATGTTACAGGTGCTTGTGATGTTGTTTCCACCACCTCTGTATTCTCATACTGTGGAGTCAATCAGTCAGTGTCAGCGGTTTGTCTGATGAAGGCTTTGAAAAAAATCTAGTAAAAGTTCAGATTCAATGTACTAATTGGAGATGCAGATTAATTTACACTCAAATATATTCAATGTATCTTCCCTAATTTCACCTGCACTGTATCCATCCATCAAATCTCTAACTTTATAGTCCAGTGAAGCTCACACATGTGTGTGTGTGTGTGTGTGTGTGTGTGTGTGTGTGTGTGTGTGTGTGTGTGTGTGTGTGTGTGTTACTCCCAAAGTCTTTTTTTCCAGTTGCAAGGCATTTTACATTTCATCTTCTTGTTCTGCTGGTCACATGACCCCTCTCTAAACCCTGCTCCACAGTCCCCGTTGCTAGGGACACAGTTGCCATAGCGCCAGTCAGTGCATTCTGACCTGGACTGGGAGGACAGAATGAAGATTTATTAACTGGTTATATCAGACATGCATAGTTTCAATATTATTTCAACGTGCAATCCACAAATTCAGTGACAGTGCTACTGCTGGCCAGCCTGAGCTGCCCAGTTCAACCAGTCTGCTGGTGACTGCTGGTCACTGGGAACTGCATGTATGAACAAAGCAAGTTTAAGCAATTAGGTGTTCAGTGCCATGCACCTGAGCAGCGCTTACTCAGGCCAGGTGCAAATATGAAAGTCAGCGTCCATATTTGTCACTACGCATGTGACTCCTATTGGCTGGTGGTGTAATAGTGTAAGGAAATGGATGCATCAACCTCCACTGTGCCCATGGCACATACACTTTGAAATGATTGCATAAGATACTTTTTTTTTATTCATTTAGACGGTATATCTACAAATGCAGACTGTATTACTAACAATTCCTATGTTCCACTATAACAAACAGTCTGTCATTTACAGACATTGATATCCATGGGCAGCGTGGTGGTGCAGTGGTTAGCACTGTCACCTCACAGCAGGAGTGTTCTGTGTACTGTAAACCCCAAACTCACCTGTAGGACAGCATTCCACTCCAATTAAATAAAGTGTTAATGCACAGAACGCAAAAATACAAAAAGCATAACATTAAAAAACTGGAGATATTGACTATTTTAACGTCAAAGTTAAGTGAAATTTGGGCTTCAACAATCAATAGTTGAAATACATTTACATGAACTTCTATCTATAGCAACAAGAAAAATAGAAAGAGAGAGTCATAGATCACCACCTATGGGCAGCAACTATGTTTGTCGGCTGTGTAGCACCTAAATGCTTTACTAAAAGAACCAAGCCAGGGAGGCTGGCATCAACAGCATTGATCAGTTAGCTAAACAGATAAGTTATAACCAGCAAACATTGTTTTACATAGTGTTAATGTTAACTTATAGCTTAAAGGTAACATTTAGTCTTCATTCCTAAATCCCATGTCATAAATCACCAGGTAAATCACCACAACAGTAACATTAGCCACATCCTTGACAGCAACATGGAACACTAACCAACCACACAATCAGCCAATGTATTGTTATTCGAGGCCAAGGGTCGCACTTAATGTTCACCACATCTATATAACCCAAAATTAGCCGCCTTTAATCCTGCAATCAGTCATCATATATTAACATCACTTGTCAGCTTACCTCATGCCTTTACACGATAGTCCTTTCAGTAAAGCAAATAAAAAATAATCCATGTCTTGATCAGGTGAAGTAATCCAGTTGGAGAAAGATTTGTACTTCAGCTGTTCAGGTCAAGCTTGCAATTTTGCAAAATTCCCGCAATTTCTCCACATTATCGTTGTCAATTGAATGTCCATAACGTTACCTTTCCATGAGAGTGAAAGAGAATTGCGATGAATCCATCAGGAGTTCTGCTGAAGACATTAACTTTATGGCACAAAGTAAGACTTTCCAAGCAAAAATTGCTTTATCAACAAAAAATAACTCCTCATTTACAGTTAGCAAGGCACTTCAACCTCTCCTCCTATCACAATTTATGATATTAATAAATATATTAATATATTACAGTGGGTGTGTTTCTCTTGTGTGTTACTAATTGTAATTGTCTGCCAATATAGGCCATAATACTGAATATATTTAGGATTTCCACATAAAAGATATTGCTTAATGTAATATATTAGCCATTCAGAATACCAAAGACAGTTCTTACATATTAAGTTAGGCAAAATTGAAAAAATTAAATTATTGTCTGCAATACAAGTGCACAATTATCTCTTGGAGCTATAATAATCAAAATCTGAACCGTGGCAGTCTTTATACAAGAAAACAAGCACATAAATTGTTTTATAATTCCAACTTTTAAATGTTGAGTTTACAGGACACACACAGCACACATCAGCTACCGGTTATGTTCATATATTGCAGGCTTGAATTGCTAAGGTGGTGGGTGGCCTAAAAGCCAAGAATGTGAATATCAATAATATTGAAAAACATTCTTCTAAAATTCTGCATTGCCGGCCAGTTAGTGAACAAAAACTGACCCTGTATCGGTAATCGGCAATCACTAATTTCCCTTTTTATTAGACATGGATGTCAAACTTTTTTATTTATTACAATATTTCTTTTCAGGAATATTTTTCTTTTAAATTGTAACTTCTAACAACTTAAGGTGATCAATGCAGCCGTTGATCTTTGGCAGAAATGATCTGGTGTGTCACGGTCCTAACTGTTAGCCTAGAGTTACACAGTCAGGCTTTCAAGAATGAAGAAAACAGGACAGGCCGTTCAATGGTGTCAGCATGCTAGTGACATGTTCAAGAGACTGAACTAATTTTTCATTTATATAACTCCAAGGATATAAAACACACCATGATATTTATACTTCTTTCTGATTCACTCTACTTTTAAAAATTGGACAGTTGTGGACAGTTAGAGTCCTTGTCACATATAACTCCCTATTAATGGTTAACTATGCTTTTTGCAGCTACTGGATATAAACATGTTGTCAAGGTTGATAAAAATGTGAATGAAAATTACATATAAATACAGTGTTTTGGTGGTGAAGCACAAAAACACACTTTGACAGCTCTTTTGAAAATGTGTTTTTTTCCCCCATCATTTTCACGTAAATGGCAGCCACAGGCAGCCCCAAAGAGAACATTCCCCCAGAGTGCATGTGTGTCGATGTACCTGTCACCCCTCCCTTGTTCATCCTTCTCGGGGGAGACAGAGAAAGAGACATGCCTGTGATCAAAGCAACCCTGATATGATATGGTGATTTACTGATTAATTTTCTGTGCATATATGTACACATATGTATACAGACATATATGGTAAATATGTATCTGTGTCATAACAAGCTGTTGTACATAATTGCCATTTATGCCATTTAAACCTGGTATCTAACACTGTCTGTGACTGTCTTTATAAGGTGTTGGGTATCGTTGTGCAGCAGAGAATGCCAGGCTATTAATTAAATATGGAAGCATTAGACATCTGATAAACTTAATTACATAAATTAATTCTTTAGAGAAGAAACTGGAACAAAGAAAATAGATAGAATTGATCTAGGGTGTGTGGAATAAAGTTTCACGCCGTTGATATCGGGCATCGCCGCCCCTTTTACATAGACCACAAAACAAGAAGATGCTCAAAGATCTCTCTCTTCTTGTCACAGTTTGCTCCTCATTTTACTTTTACTAACACTCTCTCATCCCCAGGGCTCCACAATGCTCTCGGTCCATCCTCTAGCTGTCCACCAGATGTCCTTGGACACCTGACTACCCCACCCATTCGCACACCTGTTCCCACTTCTCATTAGGCCTGCAGTCACCTGAGCTTCCCCATCTGTACCTCATTCTCTATCAGCCTTCTCTACATATACCAGTTCACTTCCTTTGTTCCCTGTCATATTGTTAAGGTAAGTTGCTGTGTCTTGTGCGCTACCCTCTGTTTCCTGTCTTTTCGTTGTACCTGTTGCCTGCCTGTTTTGGACTTTGGATTCTTGCCTGCTCCTTGTCGGATTTGTTTGCCTGTTTGGACTGCCTTCTCTGGTTTTGACCTTTGTCTGCATCACCATCCTGTAAGTCTCGTACCTTTTGTGTAAATAAATTACTGAACTGCATCAGCTCTGCCTCAGGTGTCTGCATTTGGGTCCTATTTCCCTGTGTTCCTTGTCTCCCTGCTAGCACCAGCCGTGACATTTCTCTTATGCCTCTTGCTCTTCTTGCCCTTATGTGCCTCTCCTATCTGCCTGGGTTCATTATTGTAAAGCTTTAAGTCTAGCTGTCTACCATATTTCTAGAAGAGATTTTATCTAGACATGGGATAAAAAGACCAGCAGAAGATGGATGCCAATGATGTTTTTCAATCTATGAAACTTTTTATCTTCAAGTGAAGACTTCAAGCTTTCCAACAGACATCATTAACTATCATAAGCTTTCTCCCACTAGCTAGCGGTATCAGACATTTACTGAATAACCCCATGGCCTCAGTGTGGAATTGATCTGATCATTGAATCATCATGAACTATTAAACTCATTTTGAGACTTAACATAGAGTGCAAACTTGATCAATACATTGTAATGAAGATATAACATTGATTATATTAAAATTGGGGAAAATACATAACCCTTTCGTCCCCATGTCCACTCACTTGTGTTTTGAGGAGCTTTCAGCCATATCTTGTGGCTCTCGTCATGGATAATGCCATGACAACTAAGCAAACTCCATCTGTTGATGAAGGGTGGTTGAAAGGTCCATGTTACAAGTGGACCTGAAGAAAATGTTTTCCAAGGTCAAGCATGAACCTTTTAAGCTCAATACAGTGATTTGTCCAAATTCAAATATAATTCCAAACAGTCACTTCCTTGACTGATCAGTGTCCTTATGAAAAGCTCAGACAAAATAATGTGCAGGTTTTCTGTTTCATTTTTAAGTCAGTGCAAGCAAAGCTGTTGGAGCATGGAGTGGATGTTTTACACACCAACCAGGCTGCAATTAGACACATCTACTCTAATAGATGTCCAGGGACTAGAGTTGAAAAGCACAGCAGCAGCATCCCAAGAGGAAACCACTCCAAGCTTTTCCGCGATCAAGTGAAGTAGCAGCAAGGGGAATAAGAAATATTTATAGCAATAAAGCTTAAATCGCCATCAAGACCTTCATCAACCAGAGCCTCATTTATGTCTAATCAGATGCTGAAGAGAAGGGTTTTTAGAACGATGTTGCGGATTACGATACCATCTGATAACTGATATGAGATAAAGGTTTGTACATTTTGCTACTTATTTGTTTTTGTTTGTTTTGTTTTTTGTTTTTTTTAAGCGGCATTATTAGAAGTGTGCCATCATCTGTGTCCAGTGTTGAGGAATGACCATGAGGCTTGTTTCAGGTTAGAGATTAATCAGTCTGATCAGGGTTCTTACAATAATAAAAAATTGACTTAAAGCCAGCTCAACCATGTTTTCTAAGTCAACATATTTCCATTCAGAAGACAAACTCATATGTCCAAATATATCTTGGATTAAGGTGTATATTTTAAGAAAGTGCTTGGTGATAAGGTACAACACACCTAATTAGTTGAGTGACATGGTACAAATACAGAGCATTGAAACCTGATGACGCTGCTTTTCAAAGTAGTTGTATTTTGTATTATTTATTTTCTTTGTATTCTGCAAAATCACGCTGTACTTATAAGTTCAGTATTTTTTTTTTTTCTTTGAGAGAAGGGTGGTTTATTGTATAAGCCTGTGACAACTTCACCTCTCATCACATTTGGGATGGCTGATTCAAAATGCCAAATGAGACAGAAATCACTCAAAGCTGAGAGTAAATATTGGGTCTCTCAGCTGCTAACAGCAAGCTGGAGTGGGATTTTATTAACATTGAGACTAGGCTATTGTGCTATGAACACTTTAAAAACACTGAGTCACAGATTGAGACTGCCAAAGAGAGCAAGAGCTTGGCCCTTCAAATCAACGTTTGAGTAACAGGTATAAGTACCATGATAGTAAACAAACACTTCAGTGACTGTTGCAGGAAACTAAAATATGCATGTAAAGTTCACTTTACAGGGGGGTTACATGCCATGTATAACTGCAGCATTCCTGGTTCCCTTCCAGCTGGAGACGTTTGTTTCATGCCATACCCCTCTCTCCCCATGTGTCCTATCTGTATCTCAAGTGCACTTTAAAGGAGTTGTTTGTTCACCACCACAAATCCAAGACACAAGCCAGAAGACAAGTGATGCAATAACAGCATATCTATCATATAAACCACAACAACGGTATGTTTTTTTTTTTTTTTTTAAACCTTACAGCTGCCCCACGGTTGCCTTCTGCTTGAGTCTAGATAGTGTGTGTATATAGGTATGCTGAACTGAGTGGTACAGTGGTCTTTACCTCGGCAGCAGTTAGGTTGTATTCACACCAAATCAGGCGTTGCAGTGATTAGCGCAGGGTTGTGCGGCGGTGTGGGAGTGTCACTACATGGTCAAGCTGATTGTAGAAATACTAACCAGAAATCCCAACTTGAAGAGTGATACGACGCCAAGCAACTTCACAGTGACTTGCGTCTTTGTTCTCCCCCATGGCAGGGTTGTACAGCTCAGGAAAGGTCATCACGGCGGCAATCAGTCTCACTTCCATCTTCACAGTTGCTCAGTAAATAGTGGAATGCTACAATGCTGCATGGTAAACAAGGTTCTTCTTCACCTGGGCGACTTCCCGTCTGATCACCGGTTTACATGATTGGTCACCACAGCGTGATATCGGGTTGCGTTTCTCCAAAAATGTATTCTGTTTCAACTTTGGCGGTTATTGTTTTTTCAGCATCCCCTGTGTTCCCCACCGCCATAGCCTACATGCACTAAACACATTCTGATGAATGGGAGGACTGGCGTTTTCACCGCAACGCCTGATTTGGTGTGAATTCTGCCCAACAATCTTTTTAAGGCTCATTTGGGAGTCTTGGTAAAAACTGAGCTGATCTGGGCTGTTTTTTACATTACTTTTCTGCTCTTATGCTCCTTCTGGCTGGCGGTTTGACACGACTAGTGCAAGCCTCCCCTCAAATTTGCATGCAAAAGAAGACCAACAAAGGGTGCATTCAGCTGTGAAATGATCAGCTTTCCAAACCCAAATCTGTGCACCACTTTTGATTAAATATACATAAGTATATTTTCTCTGTGGGCCCTTTATAACCTCGTCCCTCATGACTCATAGTTTTGGCTTTCTGTAGCGTTTTCTGAGGAAACATCTTACAGAATACATATAAAGAGAACGGCCCACAACAAGTTCAGTGCATTGTGATTAATTCAACCATTTGTATTGCATATTATGTTTACAACCCCAAATCTAACAGCCTGAATTTTCCTAATTCTGGGGGAAGCAGGCCTGTAGTAATGCGATACTTTGTCAGGACGCAAGACAAATTTGTGTCAAAACACTCACGAGACTGAGACGAGCTTAAAAGACTGGGGGGGGGGAATAATGCAGAATCGAGACGAAGACCAGACTTAAGCACAGAGCTTTCCGGGAGGCCTGCTGATGGCTAGTTATACTGTATGGACACATGTGTCATCATGGTGTGGTGCTGCAGCCTCTTTTTATTGGCGGTGACATTTGATTGTGGAGTGTGAGAGCGTAACATAGAGCACCAAAAGCATGAGAGTTGGCAGCCAGTCAGAAGACTTTGCCTTATGGAAACAACTAGATAAGAAAAGATTCTGAGACTGCTGCTTTTTTGGACAGGTAATGTGCTACCTGTAATGCTAAATACTTACTTGCTGTGCATGTGTGTTTGGATGCTGCTGGTGTTAGTCAGGTCTGCTAGCTACCTTATTTAATAACAAAATTGTTACGTCAGTGATATGGTCAACAGAAGGTAAGTGTTCGAGTGGGCATTATTAAAGAAATACTAACTGCACTAAGGCCAATCTAGTTTTGTACTGTAAGGACAAATGAATGGATAAGACGCTGCCCGCATGTACAAAATTAGAGTGAGAAGAGAGAGAGGCCGACAGAAAGTAGAAAACAGAGAGGACAGTCTGTCACAAGCCAGTGACTGAGAAACACAGTGCGACCACACCGCAGGACTTGTGTGTGTGAGTGTGTATGTGTAGCATAACAAAAGCTGAAAGTGTAGTGACCAATTACAAAGTAGGTCATGTCTCCTTTTTAGAGTGTTTAAATTGTGTTAATGCTTATTTGTATTTTGTTGGAGATCCTGCACATTTCACATACTTGTCCTTAAATATTACAATTAACAACCATACCAGATATTAAACCAGTTTTTTCCAAACTTGTAATGAATATTGTGCCTCAGAGAAATACTGGTTTGTTTTTTTAGGGTCATATCAATCATTTTGCATATAGTCCAAGGATAAAGAAAATATGAGGGACTGATTTTAAAGATGTGAAATTTTGTATTATTTGAAAATGTATTAAGCTACTGTAGTTACTGTGGGAATGTGAAATACTGGCGCTACCAGAAAGAGAAACCCTGGTCAACAGACAGAAAAACTCGAAACTCCCTCGAGTGACTTTCTTTTCTCTGCTCTGATTATCTCTGTCAGTGCCTAGAGGTCCATCTGCCATAAGAAACAACGGAAAAAAACCCCCACAATAAAATCAGTCCTGAAACCATATTCTGACTTTCTTATGAACATGAAAGCAGACAAAGAAAAGATTTCTTCAGGGTCATGACGGTATGAGAAGTTATTTCCGGTCGAATGAGTGTGTCAGAGAAAGGAACAAATGCTTTCCCTCTCCTTCAGTGACTGTAGTGTGCTACTTGTCAATAACATTACATGATGTTCAGACACACACACACACACACCCCAATTGTAAAACCACTCCAGTGGTCAAATGTGTGCAAATAAAGCAAGGTGAAAATTCACTTTGGGTTCAATCTGAATTGCCCCTTTTAGAATGTTTGCATGGTGCACAATGGTTTCCATGGTTACTGTGGCATGCCAGCCTGATCCTGCCTTTTTTCTACAAAGAGAGATGGGTCATTGCTGGGATCATTTTTACTGCCTCGTCATCTTTACAGATTTTAAGCAAGGTCCCGCTTTATGCTGTCATAGTTTAGCTTTAGAGGGTTTCGTCTGCAGTGTAGAACTAGGATTACAACAAATAACCTTTAACTTCTGCAGCGCTGGCATTTAGCAGACAGTGTTCTTATCTGACAGTACCAAGAGTCACGGTCCTCACTGAAGCAAAACGCACGCACGCACACACACCTAATAATAAAAGGCTGACTGTATGCACTTCTGTGGCATGTTCGTTTTTTAATCTGAAAAGTGTGGGCTGTAAAAAAAGACAAATGTTTTGCTCCCCAGACACCCAAGTTTGGAGTTTGGATTCTGACCAAATTATTAGTGAGGGAGGTTGGGGATAAGGGCTTGAGAGCTGGTAAATGTGTATTTGTGTGTGCATGTGTATTACTGTTGACTCTGTAATTAGGGATTTTGAAAAGCAGCCGAGCGGAAATGACTTTTTATTGGTCCCTGTATGACCTAATAACTGTACCAGAGAGGCAGACAGACCACAGAGACAGAGTAAGGGGTAGCGACAGATAGTGAGAGAGACAGCACGCACGCGCACACACATACACACACACATCTCAGTGTCATCTGCAAGTAACAGCCTTGTCTACACAGAATGTTTCACTTCTCACATCTATCTGATGGAACAAATATGCTTCAGTTTTAACAGCTGCTTCACTCACAATTTATTTGTAACAGCAACCCGAAGCATCTTCTGGCTTATGCACATAACTGCACATACTGCAGTTTTGGGCTGTGAGCTCTTAGTGCACAATATTACTGTAGTAGAATGGACCCAGTGTAGACACTGACTGCAGCTGCCTGCAAAGAGTATGTGTAACAGATAATCCACAAAGAGCTGTGAGGTTATCAAAAAGTAATGCACAACTGCATTACTTTTTGCAGAGGTGAAAAAGAAGTGGAAGAATTTGAGGGACAGGTTCCACATTGAGATGAGACTTGAAAAAGGCACAAAAAGTGGAACAGCAGCTGGTACTAACAGTAAGTGGAAGGACTTAGGTACTTAGATAGGCCAATCTCATCTAACATGGAGGAGACAGATGAGGAGAATACACAGATAGAGGAGAGGCATGAGAGAGAGGACTCCCAGACCCCTAGGTCTGCCTCCAGCAGCCCAACAGAAAGACCACAAAAGAGGAAGAGAGCCGTTGCTGCTGTAGACCACCAAGGGTCTTTTGAGGAAAGAGTGTTGGGTTCAATTCAGGCTAGGCCAGTGCCCAGTGATGACCATTTTGTGCTAAGCATCCATCCAATTCTGAGAAGGCTTGATGATCAAAAGTCAGCCCAAGCCAGGATGAAAATATTTCAACTCCTTTATGATTCAGAATATGGTGTATAGTTTATGTTAAGCACTGTTTACTGTATGTTGGGCGACGTGCAATAGCCTGTTCCTTGCACAGATTTTACACTGAATGTTTGTTACACTATTCTGTTGTCACGTCCCATAAACTTGGTTTCATTTCCTGTTTTATTTTGTAATCTTGTCTTGTTTCCTGTGTGTTCCTACTCTTGTGTCCTTATCCTTGATTGTCTGCACCTGCTCCCGTGTTCACACCTGTCCCTGATTACCTCGTTTGTCTCGTCCTTATGTATCCGGTCCTTTTCCTGGTTCCTTGTTGGTTCATTGTGCTATGTTCTCGTGACAGCTGTTTTCTCCCTACCCTACCATTTTTTTATTTGATTTTTAAAAAAAAATCAGACGGTTTCCTATGTCGTCTCTATTATTATTTGTAGAATATAATCTATGAGCATGCAGGATTTATCAAACATTTCTCACCTCAAGCAGATGGCAAGGCACTCCTCAGGTAGGTAGTTGGTGTCCGTCTTTGTAATGGAAGGGGTAAGCCTTTGCAGAAGGCTGTCGAACTATGATGGAGAGCCTGAAGTAGGTCTTGAACCTGTCCTCATGACCCTTCAATTGTTGTATCAACAGTTGAAACTCTCCTTGTTCCCCTTTTCTTTTTTTTCTTTTTTTTGGAAATTATGTACCCATATTCTCCAATGTATTTGCCTCTCCTTTTCTTTTCTTTTAGAGAGATAGACACAATAGTGCTTTCTTATCCTCTTCCATAGCTTAACTGAGTAGTACATTTTCCCTCAAATGTTATTTTGCTTTCCCTCCAAAAAGTAATATTGCTACACACCCAGTGAAAGTATGAACAGTGATAATAACTACTCATGGTTAATACAAAACATTAGATGCAATGATATACACAATTAATAGTGAGTTATAACCTTATTTTAACACAAATTCAACGCATTTTGATTTGATTAGATCAATCTAGCAGGGCCTGACTTTTTTTAAACAATACATTCCACTTGCACATCAAATTGTGGAACCAATGATTGAAGCCTGTTTTCTTGGGGAATTATTTACATGGCGCAAAGCTAGCTTGCACAACTACTACTGTGCCAAAGCCTTTTGTTAAAGGGATCAGGGAGAGGACCCACGCGCAGACAGACCCGGAGGCTCCAGCAGTTTCAAAGGTTTATTAACTCCTTTGCAGGTTAAGGAAGGCAGGTAGAACTCAGAGAACTCATGTCACAAAGTACACGCAACACAGAACACACACAACAACCCAACAAAGGACAGGGACTGGTATAAATAAGGACGGGACTAACGAGGTAATCAGGGCCAGGAGTGAAGAAGGGAGCATGTGACGCTAATCAATATACACGAGGGCATGAACAAACAGGAACCAGACAGACAAGATAACAGAACCTAACACCTTTCTAGGCTTTCTGACAGAAAGCCCTGAGGGCAAATTTCTCCCCTGTGCATGGCAAATGTATGGTTTTCTATTTCATTTGCAAGCTAGTGTATGTGGACTTTTGGGGGCATTGTACTAACGTTATGACATTCACCGAAGCACTTGCCCGTTTTTGTAAGAGTTGCGTAGCTCATTTGGTGAATAGTCAGTGCGTAATGTATACGTAGTGTGTTCTGTGCGTAGCAAATGCATGGTAGAGAGAGAGAGTGATGGTGAATGTGTGTGAGTGAAAGAGCGTTGGCGATCTGAGTAGAGGAGAGTTTAGCGTTGAAGTTTTTGGTGGTAGTGAATGTACAGTGGGGTTGCGGGTTGTGCATGAATAAATGCAGCTCCTCAAGACCAAGAGAAGTTTCCCGTGTCTTGTTTCTCAACTGCTGGGTGGAGTAAAGGGAGTTAGCTCCGAAGTGAGTATCGACTTCGACTTCAAAGTAGCTCACAATCCACAGACAAGGGGAGGAAACCAGTCCCAGGCCCGCAAACCGGCTAATCCGGCCATGTTTGGTAATAATTTATCAAGACAACATGTAAAGTTACAAAAAGTTGCAAGTTAGTGTTCCATTGCCCATATGGTGCTTCTATGTCTAATGTATTAGGTATCTGTTTATTCAGTGCTGGTAATTATAGAGGGGGAGCCAACCCATGTGCTGGTAGTATATCGTAACTGACGTCACACAGTTAAAAGCAGTGTGCTTCAGTGGGTTGGTCAAGTGATGGACTATGGTTGTGCAATGCAATAACTTTCATTACAAGTGACCTGTGTGTGAATGAAAAAGAGTGAGTAATTATCCGCTGCATTACTTGTGGTATTGTATTTCCTTGTGTTGATGCAATTATAGATAACTTCTGTTAGCCAATGTGGATTAAAATTCTGAGCTTAGGTGCTTGCCATATGTTCACTACTCTAAATATATCCACTTTCATGCACGCTAGTTTATGGCCCTCAGCTCACCTGACTAACCACATCAGATTGAAATATCACATCAAGTTCAAAACATGTTCATTTATTACCTGTTGTTAGTACTGTTAAGTGGCTTATGGTTACAGGTCACCTGTTACCTGTACTGCTATTGAGGCTTTGCTAACTCGGTGACAGAACACAGCACATGGGAGAAGTTTGCCTTCAGGGCTTTGGGCCAGAAAGCCAGGAAGTCAGGTGATGTGACAAACTCTGTGTAGCATGGATGGATGGAACGAACACCGGACTTTCATACAGGAGCCCACTGTTTGTGTCCAAAAGTCAATGTTGACTTATTATTTTAACCCAAACCATAATCTTTTCCTAAATCTAATCAAGTAGTTTTGTGACCATTTCACAACGTTAACCATGTGTTAGAAAGGCTGGCAGATAAATGACAGGAAGGGTTATGTCAACATTAGCAGTAACTTAACACAGAGAATTCCATGTAATTTGGGTTTTGGAATGCTGTGATAGTGTAAAAGGGAGAGAAATATAATTGTAGTCATTATGATTAATTCCTCTGTTTACAGTTATTGGAGTTTAAGAGACACGTAGTCCTATTCATATCACTCCTGATTACTATTTCTATTAGGTTCAGCAATATTATGCATATTACTGCATATGGGTGAAATTAATGCATACACACGTTATCCTTCATTCAGTTGTATTTTGTTTATTATTCTTTCTCATTATAGAAACCACAACCAGACATGAACACCCAGCTGTTATTGCATGGCTGCTGGAATACCTGTATATGTGTTACTGCAAAGGGAAGAAGTAAACAGCATATCAACTATCTCTCAGCTCTTTATTTCATTTCATACTCTGGAGGATTTGGCCCTGTTCTTGTGGCCAGCACACCGGGGTGAACCTAGTGACAAACACAGAACTAGCGTCCAGACTGAGCATATTCCTATTAGCTCCACTACACAACAGGTAAATATAAAGGGAGTTTCTATATTTTAAAATATGGTAAATTATACTTATAACAACACAAAACCAAACAAACTGTGTATATATATATATAATATATAAAAAAACAGTGGAAGATGTATCAAATAAAGACCTGTCTCTCTCTGAGGTGAGGCCACTATCAAAGAATTTACGGTAGTGCACTTGAATTTAATTCATAGCTGACTGGGTCATAAATTTTCACTTTGGGAGCAATAATGGTTTGTACAATTAAGTTTTATTGAGCTGCATGCATGCATATTGAGTTGTCTTAATCTCTACTCCCCTTTAGTTGCTGCTCACCAGTCTGTTCTGTTGCCCAGTTTGTCAGCAAAAAAGCCAAGCTAATAATATCTAATTCTCTCAACCCTGTTCCCATCTGCCTACCCTTTCTACCTCTCTTTCTCTCCTTGTATTTTTCATACACACACCCATAGATACACAAGAAATGTGCCAAATACTTACAGCACAACATGGCAAAGCTACATGTATCAGCAGGAAGCAAAAACATGCAGTTCTAACATTTTTAACATCAAACCCTAAAAATATGCTACAATATCTCAACTGCTGCACCTGCACACACACATTTCCCCAAATTTCCATGCCTCTCTCTCACAGTATGACACAACTCACACACACACAAGTGTGTGTACAAAGGAGCTTTACTTGCAGTATTTTCAAGTTGATTTGTGGGGAAAGTGCTGGGATCTGGCACAAACAATTGCGTAGGGTGGTGCTTTGGCAAGGGCGGCGAAATGTGGACCACTACTAATCATGAGCAAAATCGCGACGTAACCAATAGCGTTGTTAAGATATATTGATTCCCGGAGTGTTAGCAAGGATGATGCCCCTTCAAGCCCACCACTGAACCAAGAGACCGCTAGCACAGTCGCCGTTGCTCCACAAGAGGCAGCAGGTGCTAGCGCTAGCAGCATCACCAGAACAGGCACTATCCCGTCTTCAAATCTACCGCTAGGCCATCACCATGTCAGAAGACTAACTCAGCTAGCGACATTTTTCCACAAGAAACAGCAAATGTTAGCAGCATCATCGGAGCGCAGACACAGACACCTGAACACATAACTGTAATGTTACAAGGTGAGGATATTTTGAATGATCCCAGCAAATGGCAAACACTAACCCAAGGACATTTTGATTGAGAGAGGATCATATCAAGTCAAAGGAATTGATTTTCCCAGGGACAGTACACACAGAAAGTTTTCTGTGTGTCATTATAGTTGGACGTTAACAAATGGAGAGACTGGAAAGGCCCTGGCACGTTTATTCAATAAGCAAGGTTACATTTTGCTTCTGTTGTAAACTTTTTTGTGGAAGAAAGAGAGAGAAAGCTCTCACAAGATACTGGAAAAATATGTCAAGCATCCTTAGCGCCCATGAAAAATCAGACAGTTTTCATAAAAGGAAAGAGCTGGACGTGAGATTGGCCTTGCAAAACACCATATATGCACACAATCTGCGGAAACTGGCTGCCGAAACAATGCATTGGCAAAAAGTGTTGCAGCAGTTGAGTAGTCTTATCAGAATAATGGCTATGCAAAACTTGGTATTCCGTGCTAGCACAGATAGATTGTTTAAGAATAAGAATGGCAATTTCCTCAAACAAGTGGAGATGATCTGCCTTTTTAACAGCGTCATGGCTGAACACGTTAGGAGAGTAACACGTTCACTGTTTAGGCAAAGAAATTCCAAATTAAATCATGGCAATGCTAGCACCCCAGATTCAGCAAGAAATTCTCACAATGCTGAGGTCAGCTAAATAATTCAATTCAGTTTTATTTATATAGTGCCATATCATAACAAAGTTATCTCAGGGCAATTTTTCATATAGAGCAGGTCTAGACTGACTCTTTATATTTACAGAGACCCAACAATTCCCACCATGAGCAAGCACTAGGAGACAGTGGCAAGGAAAAACTCCCTTTTAACAGGCAGAAACCTAGAGCAGAACCAGGCTCTGGGTGGGCGGACATCTGCCTCGACCGGTTGGGTTGAAAGAGAAAGACAGAGAGAGAGAGAGAGAGAG
>LKNJ01002950.1:0-52003 GCA_002120245.1 Maccullochella peelii | reverse complement strand
CCCGGGGTTGTTTCGGTCGGCGTTGTTTCAACTGGGGTTGTTTCACCTGGGGTTGTTTCGGTCGGGGTTGTTTCACCTGGGGTTGTTTCGGTTGGGGTTGTTGTGGTTAGGGTTGTTTCAACTGGGGTTGTTTCACCTGGGGTTGTTTCGGTCAGGGTTGTCTCACCCTGGGTTGTTTCTGTCTGGGTTGTTTCGGTCGGGGTTGTTTCAGCTGGGGTTGTTTCAGTCGGGGTTGTTTCAACTGTGATTGTTCTGGTCAGGGTTGTTTCACCTGGGGTTGTTCTGGTCAGGGCAGTTTCACCTGTGCTCAGGGCTGTTTCACTTAGGGTCGGGTTGGTTTCATCTGGGGTTGGGGTCGTTTGGGTTGGGGTTGTTTCTCCTGGGGTCGGGGTGATTTGGGTTGGCGTTGGGCCGCCTGGGTTCGGGGTGGTTTTGGTTGGGGCTTTGGGCGTTTCAACTGGCGTCGTGGTGGCTGTGGGGGTTTCATCTGGCATCATGGTGGTTACATCTTGCGCTGTGGTGGCTGCAGTTGTATTAAGTATAAAGACTTTCAGGAAAACAATTAAATGAAATACCTCATTTTTTCATATCTCTTGAGATGTTTATCAAATAAAAGGGCTGTTATCAAGGAGTGGAAATAATAGGATCTATTGTCTGTCGGATGTCAGTTAGTATAACTGTCCCCAAACATCTCAACAACTTTTTTCTGGACTTGGTTGAATTTTGGTGTGAACATCCATGCTCTCAAATGGAAGATCTTAGTGATTTAGGTGACGCTGCCACCCTTACTTGAGCACCGACTATCATGCCAAACTACCCTTGTAAGTTTTCTGTCACCTACACTGTATAATTCAATACTGACTTTAAAACTAACTCAGCGATGGTTGAGTGTTTCACTGTTCTATATGTGAATTGTTGTTTTTATATGTACCTGTAATCTGGAATATATGTTTTTTGGTTTTAGTACTACAATCAGATATGTTTTGCAATATTGAAAATTTCAATGTTTAACAATGCTTTTAAACCAAAACTGTTACAAAGTACAAATAAAAACCCTTTCAATGTTTTTTTCTTCTAACTTTTCAAAGTTGGGTTTTTTTCGTCTGATCTTGCTTGCAGTAATTTAGACTGTTGAAATTGCTGTAGTTTATTTCATTAGACTACAATAATGTTTTAATAACATAGCAATGTTTTGTAGAATGTCAAATGTAAAACACAGACTGAAATACTTAACTTTTTGGCTTAACGCTAATACTGTCTCCGGTCTACTCTGATACAATAAGCCATATTAGAAAGTAACATACAATCAACACCATAAAAATTATATAAGAAACGAATGAATAGTTACCTTGTCCAGAGGATGCATGTAAATACCCAAGCAAAAATATCCAACAAAGGACTTTTCTTTCCATGTTGACTGGTGTCACTACTCCAGGTACAGACAAGTATTTTGTCTGTGATTGCACATTGTGCTTAGTTTGTAAATGACTCCTCCCTGAGTTATGGAGGGAGTGACAAAGCACTGGTGACTACTTTCATGCAACCTGAAAAAACCAGGTAAGTCACACACACACGTTTAAAAATGTAGGACACTCCAAACTAAATTAAAAAAACATCATACAATTGGGGAAAAAACAAAAACAACAAAAAAACAAACACATCTGCAGTGACCTTATACCATGCACCATTAGTTTCCATTAATTCAAATGCATAAAAGCAGGTGTTATTAACAAAACGTTTTACAGGCGGGTCTGGAATTAATAAGTTAATGTAGACATGAATTAACCCATCCTGTATCTGACTGATCAGGAAATATCCGAGGAAGACTGGGCCAGTGGCCAGAGCAAATATGTAAAGACAAAAGACTCGTGGCTTTATGTCAAATACTAAAACCAGATTATTTTTGGAAGCAGAACTGGGCCAATGACCCACCAGTTCACTGTATCTGAGCTGTCCAACTGGAGCCTGTGAGTCATTTAAAAAAAGTTTAAACTTTGCACAATAATGCTTCCTGATGGCACTGGAACATCTATGCATGCCATTATTAGTAACACAAATATGATCATTTAAAACAGTCAAATGTTTTGTGAACAGAACTGATGTGCAGGAGTCTGATACTCCACTGAGGATCTTGTTGGTTTTAGAACTACTTTAGCTTGTAAATTAAATGTGCGTAAAGTACATCACCATCAACATTGTGGGTTTTCCACAGTTAAAATGCCATTGTACTTAATGGACTCTTTTCGAACTATTCCTGAAAACCTTTATCAAGGTTGTCAAACAGGTCTCTCCTCTCTTCACCTGCTCTCTGCTCTTTGGTCAGTTCAAACTCTACTATTCTACATTATCACTACTTTAATTACATCCACATTGAATAAAACTATGCAATTTTTAATATTTTAATTTGACTGCTGTATCTTCATGCCCAACAACACCAACATTTTAGGGCATTTATCTTTTCTTTTTTTTTTTGGTAATATACTGGATAATTTTGCCTCTTCAGCCCTGAAAAAGCAAACAGTCCAGCAAGGTAAAACAAAAATCGATCTTTGCTCCCTTGAAGTGCTTGCAGCTCACAGAAATGTGTAGAGACAATATAGTTTAAAAGACAATATAGCTTAATTAATTATTCAATCTATTTTAAAGACGCAAATTATCATATTTTAGTGCAGAGAAAAATAAGCGCACAATCACTGAATCAAATCAGCGTTCATTATAGTTCCTAGCTGGAACTTGTTTCTCCTGACACTTTCCGTGTAACACACCCTGCGCATGCTCACTCGTCCATGTCTTTTGGCCATTCACGGATATTTGAGGAACGCTAACTAGTTGAGTTTGCTGCTGTAGTTAAACTCTGTGCAGATGAAACTATTGATGTGTTTTGTGTTATAGGAATACGGAGGATGTTTGCATGTGTAAAACTATCGGAATACTGTGAGTTTTTACGAAGATAACAAACTCCAAATGTCAACGTGCCGAAGTGCTAGCATGCCTAACTAGCGTTTGTTTTGCTAGCTAGCTGAACGACGTTGTTATCGAACTAACGTCGATTAAACTGTATTTCTCAGCCTGTTCCCTAAATAATTAAACATTTCGCCAGGTGGCGCATAAATCTGATAAGTTGATGTGTTTAGTGATTTAAAAAACGATGTCTCTACCGCTAGACAAATATCGTATTTGCTAAATTTTGCTAACAGCTAAATCGATTTAACTGTAGCCAACGCCTGCTGTGTATTTGACTTGTACAGCAATGTGACTGCAGTCCTGTAAAAACAGAGAATGGACAGAGAATTGTTGAGGCAGTGTCTGACGTATCATGGAGAATCGTTGTTCAACAAATTGAAATGCGAACAAACAGAAAACCCAGACTTCCAAGCTGTGGTGTCTGACCTGTGCAAGGCCACGTATGAAAGGTATGTCAGCAAGTTATGACTTCTAGCTCCACATGCAGCTTTCACAGAATTCCTACAATTTCCTAAAGTCCAAGTTGACTACAAATTGCTTGTTTTGACTGACCAGCAGTCCAAAGGCTGAAGATGTTTAGTTTACAATAATATAAATTAGAGAAAAGCAGAAAATCTTCACATTTGTGAAGCTGGAATCAAGGAGTATTTGGTGTCTTTTGCTTTAACATATTCTGAAATGATCACTTATCAAAATAGTTGCTGATTCATTTTCTGTTGATTGACTAATCAACTAACCAATTGGTTATTTCAGCTGTAGTCTAATTTTAAGGATGTTTTTTTCTGTTATTGATAGTGTAATTGTTTCAAGTTTACAGTTCAACACCTCTTTTTATTGGTTATTGCAGCCTGTGGCTCTAGAACAAAGATAAACTCAGTGCTGATAGTGTGTGACAATTCAGCTGTTTCTTTTGCATGATTTTGCACCTGTCTACCAGGTGTGACACAACACTGATTGTGACAAGAGATTATTCACTAAAGAGCCTCTGCTGAACATGTGTGTTTTGTGCAGCAGGGGTGAAGGGCAGGGTAACCCCCTGGTGGAGCAGTTCATTGCCAGGAAGGCTGACATCCTGTTCTGTCCATCATGGAAGACCGCCACTCATCAAGAAGGGGAGCATGAGGAGGAGGAGGCTGCAGGTGCGTGTTGGTTTGATGACATATCTCAGTTGACAAACAACAAAACCTTGCATTGTAGCCAACATCTGCTAAGTTGTTGGCTATGATGCAGATGATGCTGAGCTTTCAGCTTGTCAAACCTCTGTTTAGTCCCCTCCTGTGCTCTGTGATGACCTACACCATGTTTTAATACATCCAAATTCCCATTTAATTGTGCTCATGTATATATTTTTCTGTTTCTGTGTCAGACAAAAGAATACGTTTATAACACTGTCTACAGAGGAGGTATAGCGTGAGCAACAGATTAGCAGCTTCAGTTCTCTGACTGTCTACACAGGATGGCACAGTATTGAGTGTAGGTTACTCGCTTTTTGGCAGCGCTCAGAGTCCAATACACAATCACTCTAGTCAAGCACGGAAAACAGAAGAAAATATACTTGAAATGTAAAACTACGCTTCAGTGGAACTGATACTCGATTATCAATCATTGATTAGCAAAAGCTCAGTTTTCCTGACACACACCAAAACGCTGAACTCGCATTTTAAGATTTATCCACTCTGGAGCTCAATTTTTGGGGTGAGAAAAATACTAGCTTAGTGTAGATGGAGGACCAAAACGGAGAGGTGTGTTTTTAAATTTAAGGGGCTTAATGTGGATATACTTTCAGTATATGCAGGGCTTGTTTAATATAGAGAAATGCATCTTTGTATACGACATGTTTGATTGAGCTTTCTGCCTATGCTTTCCCAGAGCCCTATGCCATCATGCCACCAGTGGAGTTATTCATGGAGGTGTCTTATGAGGAAAGAAGAGCCATGCTGTACAGAGATTTGGAAAAAGGAGACATTGTGGTGGGGAGGATCAACAACATAAGAGAATACGGTTTCTTTCTCACTCTGCTTTGCTCGGCAGGAGGGCTGAAGAGAGACATAGAAGACCTAGAGTTGTCGGTAGGTCAACAAGCTAAATCAATTGAATGTACTGGAGCCATGTCATAACCTTTGTAACTGATTGAAACCAATTAGTCAACCATTGTAGATTAAGAAGACTTGGATTGTCAGTAGATCAGCTATTCAGGAAGTACCAACTCTGTGGTGCTGTGAATTCTTGAATGACTGGCAGTGGGGATAAACAACGTGTCACTAAGTACACCACACAGATTGAGAGCTTATGTAAGCAAAGTCACATGCTTGACATGTGCATCTCAGCTATGAATGCTGCAATCCACATTTGGCCCCTGGGAATCTTCTGCCCTAAAAGGTTCAGACGGACCAGCGTAACTATAGTTACTTGAGTCACTTTTTCTCTGTTTCACTCCTGTCTAACCACACACCTGGTGTGAATGAACAACAAATGAAGAGAACATCTGCAGACAAATCTAAACTAGGCCAAGCTCACGTCCATAATACCTTCAAACTAATGCATGAGACACTTAAAAAAACACCCACGAGTTTGTCTCATTCTGGATAAACAGGAAACACAGTGCAGTTCCCCCACAGCCTTAGTTTGTCTCGGTTAATTGTTTGGCTAGGGCAAATGCCAGGCAATCCTTTTGTTTACTCTGTCAAGCTAGTCCAACACCTGACATCTGCCTTTCTCTTTCCAAATCTTTCCTGACTTTGTACTGTTGTTATTGTTTAATAAAGCCCCCCCCAAAAAATAAATAAATAAATACATTTGTAGTTAAATCTATGTTTTAATTTTCTTTTCTTCCTTCAGGCTCTATGTCACATCAGAGAAATTCCTTCCACTGGCAGCCATGATGATCCTCTGTCCTACTACCAGATCAGGGACTTCATCAGAGGTTAGTGTCTTAGGCTACATCCACACTAATACTTCTTGTTTTGTATAACTTTTGCTACGTTTATGCCTAGCGTCCACACTACTCCGGCATTTTCAAACCCCTAAAAGAGACTTTTTGAAACCCGTTTTAGTTTTAAAACTTCGGGATTGCGTTTTAGTGAGGACCGGTGGAAACGGAGACGTTTTAAAACAATGATGCCGACACCCTCGTTCGCTTCCTGATTGGGTCTTTTCAGCCATGACATGTCCCTCCCTGATTCGTAACGCCTGATAGGGGCGACTCTGTCCCGGAAGAAAATAAACATTAGCCTTGACTACCAGTGGTTCATTCAACATTAATAACAAATTACAACACTTACTTTCAGTAAAAGTTCCACTCGTCTAACTTTTCTCCATTGCTGTTCATCGTTTGTAGTATTTTCTGCATTAACTAAGCAACCAACCGCAGAGTAGACAATCTACAAACGTCTTGAAAATACTGAACTGCTTCACACTGCAAAGAAGATGTGCAGCCTTCAGATGACTGAGCTAACAAGGGAGCTAATATTTAGCTCAAACTGGCAGAGTACAGCTGGTAGTTTGGCCGGATCGAGGTCGGATCTCGTTCCCACCACAAACAAATCGCTCCAGAGTTTGTTAGGGAGTGGACCGAGACCACCTCCTCTAAAGGGTCTCTGAGCGGTTGTTTCGGGCCGCACCCAAGTACGATTACTGTGTTCACAACTGTCCAAACGAACCACAGCAACCAGCCAGAACCAGAACGCCCTTAAACACCCAGCTGTGTGCAGACTTACTTTGACAGCCAAACGTTAGGCGTGTTTTCCCTGAAAAGGCTTTGATCCTGAACAAGTTGACTTTAGACTCTGCATAATGGCATCTGGCAGTTTTCAGTAGGAGTTTTATCACCAAAATAACCAATTCCTTGCCACCAGTCAACTCCACCAGTATCCCAGAATCATATGCCACATCTAGAAACACCCTAAACCAGGTTCAGACCAACCAAAAATGCAGCCCCCCCATTCATTTAAATTAGACCACTGTGTTGGCACAGTGGGGAGTGGGAAGTGCTCCTGCACAAAAAACCCAAATCAAAATCTTGTGATCATTGTGACGGAGGTTAAAAGGAATGCCTCTGTGATAACTTTTCAGATTAGTCCTTCCTCATAGTATTATAAACCACACTGAAGTTTTGGCATCTGCTAAGCTTTCATCTGTCACTCAAAGCGTCCTTCCTGGTCGTCATCTTACCATTGTCTGAAATGACACGCCCCCCACCAACGCACATCCTTGTTTTGATTTGTTTTGTTTTGTTTTACCGCAGAGCTGTTTTCGGTCTCTTCCACTGTAAGATGACAGCATGTTTTGGTGAAACCGAAGCCTCAAAGGATTGTGGACATCCTGTTACACATTGTACTAGAAGTTAGCCAGCTAGAAATGTGGATGACATCTGGCCTTGTTTTCCAATCTGACTGAATGTGGGAGAAAAAGCAGTTTTATTGTCATTGTCATTAAACTTCGTTACGTTTGCTTTTTAAATATCAGAAAACTGAGTTCAAGCTGACGTCTCCAAATGTTTTGTTTTGTCTGACCAACAGTCCAAAAGATATCAAGTTTACTCTGATATAAAAAAGAGAAACATCTTCACATATGAGAATGTTTGGCATTTTTGCTTAAAAAATTACTTAAATGATTAATCAATTATCAAAATTGTCGTTGAGTAATTTTCTGTTAATCCACTAATCACCGAAGCTCTACAATATGTGCATGACTTTCAGACAGCTACCAATCAGATTGCCAGCTAGAATCCATAAGTTAAAGCTACCTAAATGTCTGTAGAGCAACATGATGAAAAAATGGTCAAATCTTCTCCTAAGTTCTGCGCATTCTTGTTCTGCAGCTGCAGTGAAAGATATCGACCGCTACCAGGAGAAAATCACAGTTTCCCTCCACCAGGCCTCTCTTTCTCCTAGCTTGGAGCACATCAAACTGGGTGTCATTCCCCGGGAGGAGCTGCCCGTACACTACAGGTTAACTACACAACATGACAAAACATGACACACACTGAACTCTGAAAAGCTAGCGCTCATGTGTAAAATGAATTAAAATATGCTTGAAATGGTTGTAGTTTGAGAATTCTTTGAGGGAAAAACATCTAGCTATTTTTACTGAACACTTATTGACACATTAATATTGATGGATGGAGGAATGTGGGACACCGTTTAACAAAAAAATTGGCATGTAAAACTTGTAAATCGGTTTAAAACAAAATGTAACTAATTTGTTTCTTGATGGTAGCAACAATTTCACAGTCATGTCACACTTCAGATGATGCTCTTCATTATTTAATACAGATTGGCTGCATTCACCATAAATGCTCACGTAAACATTTTCTTTGTGAACTTCGTAATCGCTTTGTGACCACCAGAGAAGATAAATAAACCGTTTAAGTGCAGCTAATAGTGGCATGAATTCCTATGTCTGGAGTAATCTGTGTTTAGTGTTTTTCTTGTAGATCCAGTTAGTGTTGGGTTCTGGGACTCTGACTCCTCCTCTCATCTCCTCTCTCCTCCTTAGTCGTAGCGTTCGTGCAGCCGCTGACTCCAGTGAGACGTATGAGTGTATACTGATGAGTTGCCATGGTTACCACAACCCCTCTGTAGTGGACTACCTGCTGGAGAAGGTGGGCGTTAGTGACACCCACCCACCATCAATGATGAGAGGACTGCAAAGGTAAACATGTCGACTGGCTGACAAATTAATTAAAGCGCCACCATATTTTGTTGTTGAGTTTGAGGATTGTTTGATTGTATTGTATTAGCCAGATGATTTCAGAGTGTTAACTGGTTACCTTTTGGTTTCAAATGGTCAAATTGCATAATGTGCAGAGAATTTTAAGTATGAAAGTAAGTAATTGCTTCAAGCCTGGAAAACTTGAAGAACATTAAGGACCACCTTTATCCTTCTTTGATTTATATTTCATCTCAATGTTGTGTCTAAAGCCATGACAGAAGAGAAGGAGATGCAGGTTGAAGACAAACAACAATTTTATTTGAACAAAGAGAATAATGAAAATAAATGGAAAAAATACAATGAGATGTGGTAGTCAGCGTAGTCAGTAGTTGGGTGTGTGTGTGTGGATGAGTGAAATGTGTGGTGTTGCATAAATCAAACAAAGATGCGCAGGTGGGTAGATCTCCACTCAGACTGAGAAAGAGTGGGGATTTATGAAACCATCTCATCATCATATGTCTTTGTTGTCTTCTGGCGTTTATAGTAACGATTTAGTTGTGATGATAAAGGCTTCGAGAGTCTGGAAATTTGTGGTTTAGGTACCTTGAAAGTGCTTGAAAAGTGTATGAATTTTACTCTTAAAAGCTTATTTTCATTATTAATCTGCAGATTATTTCCAGTTTACAGGCTTCTAGGTAGGCTGGTAAATAGCGGTACCTTTTTAGGAAAAGGACAATGTTGGAGAGAGAACTGCTTTGAAGGTCACTAGAGTTCTTCCCTGTGCCTCTTTTCTCCACAGCAAACTTTTCCAAGAGGAAGATTTTGCCTCTGCAATCCGGAAGAAACAGTCTGCGTCATGGGCCTTGAAATGGTAATGCAATACTTCTAACTTTGGAAATACGTAGATGGATTAGTGCCTTTATTGTGTTTCATTGGTCTCTCATGGGTATCACAATACAAAGTGAACAACTTACCCTTTTATATAGTCTTTCTTCCTCTGGCTTCTTCTGACTTGACATTAATATAAATATATTTTCCATGTTCCTTGTCTGTCTTTGTTCTTTCAGTGTCCGTGCAGGTGTGGACCACTTCAAACACGGCCGTCATGTGGAAGCCATGAATGAGTACAACAAAGCCTTGGATATCGACACTAATAATGTAGAAGCACTGGTGGCACGGGGAGCTCTGTGAGTTGATTCTTGTTTTAAGTCATACACCCTACTTTTGATTTTTCTAATAGTGTCTACATCCTACATCCTCTTATTGGACATTCACCCATACTTAAAGTTTCACAAGCCATCTACTTTGTGTATTTTTATTTTGGTGATTGTTAAAAAAACAGTTTTTAATAAGAAATGGTTGATCTAATTCTTTTCTAAACCATATATAAAAGAAAAGTGTGTAGCACTGATAAAGAATGCCTCAAACAAAAAGTATGCATCAAATTATTTGGATGAAAATATGAGGAACAATGAGACCACACCGGTTCTTGTTGTAATTGTTAGAATGAAAAGCTGTCCTTGCCTTGGTGCCTGCTCAGTATAATAATAACACATACCATGAAGCACTGTCGCGATGAGATAACAGAAAGAGAACTCAATTCTGAATTACGTAACAGATAAAAGATGCAGGAAATTGCAGTAATGTTGCACACTTGTTAAATTTGTCTTGTATGTATTTACATTATTGTCTGTTTTTATGCATTTAAACTGCAACTTAAACTTAATAATCCCTCTGTATGCATTAGTAATGTGTTAAAAATCTTGTTAGTAATACTAATTTAAAAAAAACAACTTTCTCTTAACATAATTGTTTCTCAGATGTGATACAGATAGAATGATTCTCTTTGTAGATGTTTTTTGTTCTTAGTGTTTTTCTTTCATTGGTAATTCACAGGTATGCTAACAAAGGAAGCATCATGAAGGCTATAACAGACTTTGAATTGGCCCTGGAGAGCTGTCCAGATCACCGCAACGCCAAGAAGTACCTCTGCCAGACTCTGGTGGAGAGAGGAAAACAGTGAGTAATTTTTCTCTAAACACTTTCCAGCAAGTTGCTTTATTTCTAGATACTGAAAATGTCCTTGTATAAGCTATCATGACATTGTGGCAATATGTTTTCTACCAGTTTGTCAGAGCCTGGCAAACTTTCTATGGTCACACTAATTAGATTTGTGGCATGTGCTGTGTGAAATAGTCAACTGCTCAATAGTCAAAAGCCACTTCTCTTTTCCCCATTGAGTTGACTTTACAAAAGAATGACAGAAATGCTGTTTTGGACGTGTGAGCGTCAACTAGTTTGGTTTGTTCCTGTAATAAATGCAGAGATGAGTGGTAACAGGAAATACTGTAATTATTGAATTGTTAGTGAGTAATATTCGTGACCTTTACTCAGAGGTTGTGTGTGTGTGTGTGTGTGTGTGTGTAGGCTTGAAGAACAAGAGAAACTAGTAACAGCGGAGGGATTGTACAGGAGAGCTCTGTCTCTCGATGACCTAAACCCTGAGGCTCAGGCGGCCCTGCACAAGATCACCGACACTATACAGGTGAGCGGGCCACAACACACACACACAAGGAGTTCGTGAAAGTTTGCAGGTAAGCACTGTGTGTATTTTAGGCTTAACTATTGAAGCACATACCAACAATAGTGGGCATATCATGACAATTGACACGTCCACTGATTGGCATTTCTGTCAGGTGATATAAAAATGTTTTGCATCTTTGTGTTTCTTTGCTTGTCCCGCCCATAAAGCTGCAACAAAACTACCAGGAGATTGAGGGAGATGTCAAGCACAGTCTGTACACGCTCTAATCAAGTCTAATCAGGCAAATAAGTGTGGGTGCGGAGGGGCTTTAGCAGCATCTGGACCAGAGCACCAGGAAGTGCTGTCCGTGGTGCTGAATCATGTCTAAGAGCATTTACAGGGGCTTATATTTCAAGTTGCCACGTCTTCTTAAAACAAATGTGTATCAAGTACAGATGCTCTACTTAAAAAAGGTTTCTGGCGTTCTACTAACATCATCGTGCACTGTGAATTTGAATGTTGCGCATACATGTTTCCGACACTGTGGTTTGTAATACTGATGAAGTGTTTTGGTGTGTATGTGTGTCTGTGACCCTGGGACTCTGCCCTTTCGATCCTCCAACTGCCACGGCCTTGTCACCTGCCTTGCTGGCCGGGGGGGGCGTGAAAAAACTAAACTGCACAATGACAACAACTCCTCCACTGGACACTGGTGTGTGCCGGGTCCCTGGTCCACATATGGTAACGTTGAAACCTTCTCTCTCTCAATGGGGAACAAAAACACTGTTTGTTTTCTCTGCACATCTCTGCCTGCATCTCTGTCCATCTATCTGCTTCTATGCCAACTGCCGTGCTCTCTTCTTCTGTGGTAAATAAATTACTCTGTATATTTCTCTATCATTCTGTCATCTGTGGTTTGTGATCTGTCCTTCTCAAACCTTTGGCTTCCTTACTCCTCCCCATACTTTTTACTCCAACATGAATGGCTGAATGAATGAATGTTTGAATACCGTTTTCGGGGTCTCTGTTGCATGTCTTTGGTGTGTATGTGGTGTTGTGTGTATGTGTTTGAATTTGTTTCTGTGGACTTTTGGCTTGCCATTGTCATGTCTTGCCTCAAATCGCCCGGTGACCATGAAGAAATCGATTCGCCTGCGAGAAGAAGCGCTGGCTAAGGAGGAGGCGAAAGCTAAGAGCCAGACCAGCGCTGAGAAATTGCGTAAGATCTTAAAAGAGGAGAAAAGGTGAGTTGGCTCTGATCTTTTAAAGGTACGGCAGGTAAATATACTGCAGATAAAGGCGTGTAGGTCATTTCATAACTTCAAAGCATCAGCTTTTTTTTTTTTTTGAGAATACAATTTTCAGTGAATGTCTTTTCTACAGGATGAAGAAAAAACGGAAGAGATCAGCCTCTACCTCATCGTCATCATCCACTTATTCCAGGAACTCCTCTTCTCCATCATCATCTTCCTCCTCTCGCAGGAGGTCCAAAAAGAAAAAGAAGAAGAGGAGGAGGTCTGAGAAGTCTGGAAGTAGGCGCCAACGCAGGATCTCCTCAAGGGAGAGCAGGAGGAGCGAGGAGGGTAAGGGCGAGAAAAACGGGAAGGAGGAAGAGGAGGACGAGGTGGAGTGGTATCCCGCTCCCCCCAACACCTCTGCCACCTTTCTCAACCAGAAGGGAGGCCCCAGGTTTGGAGAGAGGGATGAGGAGGAGGTAAAGGAGAAGGATGCTGAAGATAGAAGGATCTGTCAACTGTATTCTTTGTCGGCAGCTTCAGAGGACGAAGGGTCTGACTCCTCACGCAGAGAAAGGAAGAGAAGGCACAGAGAGGAGAGCAGGACAAGGAGAGGGAAAAACAGTCTGAGCAGAAGCCCAGAAACAGAGGAGAGGATGAGCAGGAGTAGTGAAAGGAGGGATAAGAGCAGGGAGAGAGGGATGGAGGATAACGGGAAAGGCCAGAGAGACAGCGATTCCAAGAGGAGAAGGAGCTTAGACGAGAACAGAAAGCGAAAAGTATCCTGCTCGTCTGCTGAGTCAGAGTATTCACGGAAATCCAGTTTCAAATCTGAATATTTAAGGAACTCTGGCTCTGCGTCCAAACACTTGGAGAGTAGGATGAGACATGACTCTTCCAAGAGGAACTCCTTCGATGGTGGTAGGTATGAGAACAGAGGGTGGGAGGAGATACGGGAGGTAGAAGAGGCAAAAAGAGAGAAGGACAGTAGAAAAGGGAAAGTAGAGGAGGAGAGCAGCAGGTCAGATGGAGGAAACTGTAAAAGATCAGAAGGTGCTGGAAATCATAACAAACAGAGTGGGCCTAAAAAAGACCTCCCTACTAACCTGTTAGATATTTTCAATCAGATCGCCCAGTTTGAGAAGGAGAAAGGAGTCAGGCCAAAATAATAACTCATTACCAAAAGTCCAGAATGTGCCCAATACTAGTGAAACAAGACTTTGAAATGGGTGTTTGTACCATGAATTCATTTATTCTGGACTGTACATCAAGCTAACTTTGAATGTTTGTCTGAATGGCCAAAAGTGTTGTTGATTGAATGTCCCTAGTTGTTGTAAGTAACCTTCAGTGTTAGAGGAAATGCCTTCAGTGATTTTACTTATGACTTTATGACAGATTTAAGGCCTGTGAGCAACTGCAGTCATTGCTGGTTAATAGCTGGTCAAAATGTATTCAAATGTTATTCTGAATGGGTTGAAACTATAATTTAAACCAAGTAAATACTTTCTAATTATTGTAAGTGGTGATTAATGGTGTATTTCGAGAGAAGAACATTTCATCTTATTGAAAAATAAGTTCAATAAATATGACCGTGTCAATGACATACAATTAATTTGTATTATTTTGTCATTTGGTAATTCTCCCATATAGAGGGTCATTTTTGTGTACATTTTGACAACTTATTACATTGTTCAGCACGTGTGACCTTGCCACAGGCTTTAATCTCTCTTGGTTTACGTTCATCTTATATTGAGACTTTTTTTTCCTGTTAAAGAAGGATACTGCCTCATGTCTACTGCCTTGTGCCATTTTGTGCATTCTTTCTGTGGCTTGTTAAACCTTTTCCCAAACAACCTGACTGTTAGTACCACAGTACTTGTACAAGCTTTATACAATACAGATGTTCCAGTTGTTTTCCAATACAATTTCTCCTGTAGTAAAACAAACTCAGCTGAATCAATAAAGCATTTAATATGTCAAAACTACACGCTGTCATTTAAGTCCGTGTGATTTGATGCCGTTTTTTGATGCTGTTGTTTTCCCACACATTTGTTTCTTAATGTCTGTAACACTACTGTTGATTAAATACAAATGTTTTTAACAAGAATTAATTAAAATTAATATCAGCTACAGAAAATCTAATTAATTCCAAAGCGTCAAAGCAACAATATGAACATTTCATTGCTTCTTTCAGGCAGGACAATGGGGCTCATAAAGTCGGCACTCACGAGATCAAAAATTAATACAATGTTTGACTTGGATTATATTTATTATTCATCACTAGAACTGAAACAAAAAATGATTAATAAGGTAGAAATTATCCTGTAATTATACCATCTGAATATCTTGTTTACAATTTACCAAGGTTTTCTCAGCTTATTGTCACCGTACATTTCTTTCAAATATTTACACACTTTCATGCTTCTAGTGTGTCTACTGTGTGCATTATATTGTTCTAAACAACTAAAATCAGATATTGACTAAATTAATCTAATCCTCTGTGTCATTTTCATTCAAATCAGAGACCAATAACTTAAACATGACAGAGGACAGCATCGGCATCCAAGGTCAAATGGTCATTGTACCATTAAAAGAGTCATAACTTGACGGTTGCAAAGAGCTTGAATATTCAAGGTCGAAGTCTGTGATGATGTAAATGCAACAGTGCAGAAAACCTGCAGTCAAACTTGATGGTGGAAATATTCAGCTGTGGGGCCGTTTCAAGTGGCTTGCACAGGATCACAGCTACCAGAGAGAAACTACCACTGTATTTTACAGAGGCATGCTACCCCTTCTGGCTCAGTGATATGCGTGGAAGAGGATTCATTTTCCAGCAGGATATTGATCCTGAACATGCATGGAAGCTACTGTATACCAGACCTGTTTGAAGTCCAAGGAAGAGCAAGCACTGCTGGCTTGTGTGGCTTTCCCTCCGCAGTCACCAGACATGAACTTTACTGAAAGAAATTGGGGGAAAAGTCCAGAAGTGAAAAGAGGAAGCATACGGCAACATCACAAGAAACTTATCTGGGATGACTGTCAAAGGGTCGGTTTGCCCAAATGACAAAATCAATATTGGAGCAATTGGATCAATGTTGGTCCAGACTGAAAAACAACTATCAGATGGATTGCCATGAAATGTTTGTACAGACATTCATGGTCCCCAGAGGATGATTTGTAAAATTGTTGATCCCCTGACTTTTCATCTAGCACCATCATCAGAAAAGTCTAAATGTCTGTTCATCCAGTAATTTGGTTTATGACCAAATACCTGCAAAACGAATGACGTTCTCATCAGCCTCAGCAGTACTTTGTGTTGCTAATTAGCAAATGTAAGCATGCTAACACGCTAAATTTAGATGGTACACATTAGACCTGCTACACATTAATTAACAGCCTCACATAGTGCTAGCATGGATTGTCTTGTTAAAATATGAATTATTTATGTTGCGGGCACCACAAATGCAAATACATTCAATTCCACTGTATTGGGGTGGCAGCAAAAACTCGGGGGTTCATTCTTGACATTGGTAACAGCAGTTGACAAAAAGTCATATCGCACGGTCGTTATCAGCAGATGAAATTTGCTCAGTTGTCACAAAACTGAAGAACTTTCCATTATTTTAGCAGTTTTAGGAAAGTTCCAGCACAAGTGAGTAAGAGGACCTTGAGAGGAGATTGTTTTGTGAAGTGAGAAAGTGTTTTGGGTGAACAGTAGAGCTGGAATGATGTTGAAGCTATGATGAAGCCAGGCAAGCTGTAGATGCCAAATATTAGGAAATATTCACCTTTTGTAAATAATAACATACTTTTCTGACTAAATATAGTTTTTCGTCTTAAAGCTTGAGTGCGGGACTTTCACATATAAATGAAAGTTTGTACATTTAAGCCGTTGCCAGACAAGTTATAGGCCTATTATTTCAAGTATACCAGAGTTTTTAAATCTGGTGTTATCTGTGACATTTCCATGCTGGCACACCGGTAGTGATGGGTTTTACATCAACCAGCAATGATTGGTTTGCCACAGAGCCATGTAGAGAGAGAGAGTCATGTCAATGGAAGTTCAAAATGCTTGATCATGACATGATTCACGCAGACTTCAGATAGTTCTCTCTACATGGCTCTGGTTTGCCAGAGCTGAAGGGGGGAACAACCGTAGAGACGGAGTAACAGAAACAGCAAATAGGAAGTGTGGCGGAAAAACCTAAGAAGCGTCAAAGACAAGTTTTTGATGCTACAGATTGAAAAGAAACTTGGTGTTCAGAGGAAGGATTACAGTCAAAAAAGGACAGCCATTGTTGGCGAGGACAAACACGGATAACCATTGGTGTAGGTTTTCCTCATTTCAGAACACCGGCAGGATGTGCGTTACTAAATAACGGATTATTGTCTTGGAACTGTGGAAATTTGAGTGAGCTCCCCTGTATGCATACATCATAAGCGCGCATCGACAGTGTTTGTGTAATACTCTCACTGCCAGAAGGGGGAGACAAAGGCTCTGCACTCCAGCTTTAACATCTTATTTTTTGCTAAATGGTAAAAACACGAGTTCCTGACCGTGGAGCTTTGGAGTCGGCTGTATATTTCCATTCTGTGTAACTCGTCATCTGTAGATTCAACTGCAAATTAAACCCAAAGTGGCATTATGCCTTATTGGTGTTTTAAGCTACTTGGTGTCACATATTTGATTAAATAACTGGACACACACACACACACACACACCCACCACTGGCTGCACGACCAGCCGTGCGTCACCCCGTGCCAAAGTAGCTTACTTCAGGCTTAGCTGCCAACCTCTCGCTCTCCTCCTCCATCATTACTGGTTCCATCATCAGTGATGCAGTGGAAAGGCTGCATGTCCCAGTCTATCTTGTAAGGGCAGATTAACCACTAATATACAGGCAGTAAAGAAGCCTCTTCATCTAATACTGTACACACAGACCCCTGATCCTGTCCTCTCTGTCTCAGACGCCTGACATCTTAATCTTTATAAATACTGACTACAGGAAACCCTGCAGTCGTTCCGCTGGTCTCACTGAGTGCTTGCTCTGTGGGTCATCATTAGTCCTATAAAGAGGCACTGCAGGAGTTTTTGGGCCCTGAGCAAGACGCATCACTGAGCACATGGATTATTCTGGTGCCATTATGTGCACTAAAAATGACTGCCGTACGGATTGCAGTCTGATTTTGCTCCACACTTTCAATTATAGTTGTCAGACATTGGATACAACAAAAATAGAAAACACAAAAAAACATGAAATCTGATGTAATCTCATAATGGCAATAATATTGTGTTCATCCAGATTTTTTAAGTCCAACTACTTTTCTCCAGCATACAATCCTTGTCCAATAAAATGTATCATGTATGTTGACATGAGAGCGGACAACTTTGTATCTGAGCCTTAAAAGAAAGAACTAATTATAGTGGAAGAGAAAGTCTTTTGTTTGTTAAGACGTCTATGAATTCAGACCTGTACCATCAAGAGCAAAAATATTCTCTGCATACCCTTAGTCACCATAAATTCAGCTTTAGTAATGAAAAAGTGAAACATAGTCGTCACTCTGATCAGGAAAAATCAGGAGTGAGCACACTTAAATGTTAAATTTAAGTAAATGTAAATTTCAAGTGGCATAAAAGAAGAAACATTCCACTCTACATATGCATCAGATCTGCAGTTCTGCAGTCCTCCACTGGAGAGCAGTGGTACACTGTGTCTGTGGACACCGGCAGTGGATTTCAGGAAAGGGAACAGAACAGTAGTCTTCTCCTCATCCATACCGATGGAAAATGGCATTTTACATGAATTTATGTTTAGATCCATCTGTGAGTGCACCTTAAATACAGATTTAACAAAGATTCAGCCTTTGTGGTTTTTATTAGCAGGGCTGTTGCTAGAAATTCTGGGTCCCTGAAACATATTTCACTTGGGACCCTGAATCATAATCATAATCCTAATATAATATATATTCCCAGGCCCCTGTCCAGCTCTGGGGCCCCTTATTTATTTAAAGTTTTTATCTCCACTCATCACATCACACCTGCTCATAAGATTTGTTCTGGTAACTTTTGGGTGCAGAAACAGAAACTGCAAAATAGAGGGAAATTGTGTTTGTGAGTTGGATCTTATTACCAAAACAATAACAAAAGAACTTAGTCCTCAAATACATTGTATAAGGCACCATACAAACATCACAGCAAAAATCTGAAAATCCATTTAGTTAAAAAATTATTATAATCCAATAATGAGAATAAAACATAAAATAAGAGATGAAAAAACATTCAACGTTTAAATAACAGAAAATCCACTAAGGCTGCAATTATTTTCTTGTTTAATCAATTAATCGTTTTGTCTGTTAAATTTGTAGTATTGTATTGTGAAAAATGATCAGAGCCAACGGTGTCATGTTCATTTTACTTGTTTTGTCCGTCCAGCAGTCCAAAACACAAAGATGCTCAGTTTACTATCATATAAGACAACGAAAAGCAGAACATTTACTTGAACAATGACTTATCAGAACATTTGTATATATAATTATAGGAACATTTGATCATTTTCTATCAGAATCAAATGGTGAAAATACACAAAACAGAACAGTGATCGTTTTGCATCCCATGTAAATGTAGCATATATTCAATTTATGCATCTTTTAGGCATGAGTGAGTGACAAATGTGTTTCTTATAATAGTAATCAATGTAAATTATGAGGATAAGGCCCTTTAAGGAAAAGCTAAATAATGCTTGTCTGGAGACAGACCAAACTATTTTTAGTGTCTGTTGCAGTTTTTCACCTCATGAAGGATGACACAGTTATCTTTGTGTGTACCACCCCATCACTCGTCCTTTAGATGACGCATTACGTTATTCATGGATGTGCATAAACACATGTTCATGTGTACTGTATTTCAGGCACAGAGACACTTTGTAACTGTCCTTTTCTGCATACCTGAAGGTCTTTATTTCTCTGGGAGGTTAAGTCCTGACCCTGCGCTGTTGCCATAAGCTGAGAGTGAAAAAGTGGTAGAGAAAGAAAAGAGAGAACGACAGAAGGAGAACAGTGGGACTGCTGGAGGGAAAAGAATAAGAAGACCTTTAGTCCTTGAAGGTGTGGGTCTTTCCACTAGTTCGGGAGGTCAGCGGCAGCAGCTGTCCTGCTTGAACGACTCTGATGAAGCTGCAGATTCTCACCTTCATGAATCATCCCACTCCATTCTCCTCCTCCTCCTCCTCCTCCTCCTCCTCCCCTGCTCCCACCTGGACTCCTTTTCACAAAGAGAGGGGATTCCTCCTCTTAGGCCTCTTTCTTCAACACTGAGGCAATCACACTGTTGAACACGCAGAAGGAGATGAGACATTTTAAATTAGTGTTAGGAGAGGGGGAGAGAGCGAGAAGGGGAAAATTACATTTTTCATTTTCTACAATAAAAGGTACTACATTGAATTCTCGAAGCATGACAATATGGAGGAGTAAGTAATGGAATAGGAGCAGACGTGGTGTCTGTGTGTTAGTGGATAATGAGGAATTTAAAGATGTACGGTCCTCTGCTGCCATTCAATCAGACTCTCACCCTGTCGCTGTCACTGGCCCTCGTCTCAGCGCTGGCACAATGCTGCACACAGAGACTCAAACTTCTTCCTACGGGGAGAAACATTTTTCAAATAATTTCTGTAGTCATCCAGAACTGCTCTTAAGGGGGTTTTGGCCAACAGCTAATCCAGTGGAGGAAGTATTCAGATCCTTCACTGAAGTAAAAGTACTAATACCACACTGTAAAAGTCATGCGCTAAAGTAAAAAAAGTAAAAAGTAGTATTAAAAGTAAAAGTACTCATTGCAGAAGAGTGGCCTTTAATTTGTAAAGTAACTAGTAACTAAATCTGTAGTGGAGTAAAAAGTACAGTATTTCCCTCTGAAATGTAGCGGAGTGAAAGTAGAAAGTGGCATGAAAAGAAGTGAAGTACAAGTACCTCAATGTACAGTCCTTCAGTAAATGTACTTAGTTACATTCCACAACTAAGCTAATCAAGCAAAATGCACCCTTTTACCATCCAGCTAACCTACTCGACCACAGTATTCATCCAGGCAGCTTTGACTTCTACAGTATGGTAACCAGGGCCTGATTACCAACCAGGCAGAGTGGAGCCAATGCCCCTGGGGGGCCCCTGACTTTCAAGGGCCCCCAAAGACCACATATTAATTAGCATATTGGTCCTAATAGAGACTGTCTTCCCCAAAAATATGACCATATAGGTCGTCTGTGCAAGCAGCTTATTACGACCCATATTTACGTTTTTATGTTAGGCAGCGACTGTGAATCCAAAAGTTAACGTTGACTTCAGATTTAGACTTTAGTTTCTCAACTTTATTGATCCCAAGAAGAGCAATTCATTAGCAGCTTACCCCGTCCATATACACAACTCCAAAACTCACAGGACAAGTGATTCTATGTCAAGGGTCACAGAAGAAAACAGCGAGCAGCAGCAGGTAAAACATTTTGTTGTACTTCATATAAATAACTGAGTTTTAAGAAAAATGTACATTTAAAATGACTGCTGTCTGTGTTTAGTAGCCTGAAGGAATGAAAGACTTAGAGTAACGGTTCTCGGTTCTCCTAAGGTTCACATTATAACGCCGTCCTGAGGACATTACAGTGAATTCACTGGACAGAACATGGTCAGATTGGCTAATGATTCCTTTTGCTTTCTGGGCCACCTGTCTCTCCCAAAGGGAGCACAGGTCTCTTTGCTGGACTCCAATTATCTTGGATACCATTTAGGCTATTCTTGTCCTTCACAGACAACCCATTAAACCAGCAAATAAAAGAGAAAGTTAGAAGACTTTCAATGAATGATTGATAAAAATTACATAAAATAGTATCACACACCCGAAAAGAGTTTCCGCATTAAGTGAATTCTTTGTTGTCCACGCTTGACCACCGACTCTGTGTTTCCATCAAACTTGAGTTGAGAGTCGAACACTGTTCCTAGATATTTATATGTGTTTTGAACGTCCTCGCCATGTATAGTGCTAGCTTTTTGTTTGTTACTATTTTGGCTGAAATCAATAATTCATTCCTTAGTTTTTATTACGTTAAGGTCGAGGAAGTTATCATCGCACCATTTGACAAAGGCAGGTAGGGAACAACCGTGATCTGACTCTGAGCCCTGAAGAAGACATAATAGAGCAGTGTGATCAGAGAATTTCACAAAATAGCTTCCCTCCCTAGCAACGGGATCTAAACTCATTTAGTTCCTTGGGATTTATTGATTTTGGGATGGGTATTAGAGTGGATGTTTTCCAGATTGTAGGTATCTGGCCAAGTTCGGCACACATCTGGAAGGACTTATTTTGACTTACGTACTTACGTAACTAACGTACTTATTTTAACCTAAACCAAGATATTTTCTTATACCTAACCATGAAGTTTTGGTGCCTAAACCTAACAAAACTGCAACTGTTTCACAACATTAACCACTTGTTTATTATTGTTACCATGACGACGAAGGTCCAGTACGCCTATATATGTTGTATTGGGAGTCATTGGCAAAACCTATTCTGTCGTTTAGGTAGGAGGACTTGTTGCCCTAGTATCAGACAATATCTTTTCTGGAAAATACGTTTTTTAGCCATCAATGTTACTAGGCTAGCGAATTTTTATTTAAGTGCGTTTATAGAGTTAATCAGCCAAGTGTACTTACCTACCCTACTGGTGGTTTTGAGAAAATAAATAAATTAAAAACCAGGGACCGAATCATCTGTCAAGAAGGCAGAGAAAACCAGAGAACTCATTCTGACCGCTTCCAAGACTCTGACAGTGTGAGTATGTGACTGATAGAAAAGCTACACAGTATGTTCTGCTGAGGTAAAAGAGTAAAAGTACTAATACCACACTGTAAAAATACTCTGTTACAAGTAAAAGTCCTGCATTGAAAATGCTACTTAAGTAAGTATAATCAGGAAAATGTACTTTAAAATTGAAAGTACTCAATGCAGGAAACCAAGTTCAACCAAGTCTTTCACTTTTAGTACCAGTGACTTGTTGCTATATTCATTTGAATCCACCTCCATTTATAATTCATATTGTACTTCATGAACGTAATGGATTTCCCCACACCTCCACATAGTAGCTATAATATGGTAAAATGAGTGAAATGTTCATTTCAAGTGCCTTATAATCCAACGTGTACTTGGCTTTGTTCCATGTTGCCAAACTGTTACACTCATGTCTTTATGTTAGCTATGCAGTAGAATTTATATGGTCTATAATTACATATAGCCGTAGCTACCATTGACAACACTGATGTCCTCAGTATTTTTTAGGGAATTTGGGGGTTTTAAACAACCTGAGGAGTTGTCTACAGTTACTAGACAATGACACATGATGTGAGTCTGACTGTATAGTTTCTAGAAAGATCATTAATGTAATGTAAAACAAATAAAACAGTTGCATTAAATCAACTGTAGGTTGCTACAGAGTAAAACACTGATCCTAACATACCAGTGTACATACAGAATATATGTTTATACTTACATTAGTCCTTCTATATGCTGCAGGCATCAAATGAAGTGTGTCAACACAATAGTATGTCTTCAGGGTTTTTGTTCAGTCAACACACTCTATGATAATAACCATAGCATTTGTAAACTATAGTATATCATTTAGAAACATTATATAGTGACATCATCACAAAGCGGCACAGTAATTTGAACTTTAGCCCTCGAGCATAAAGAAAACCTGTCATGCACAGGAGGGCCCATTTTCACAGGACAGAAATATTCTTCACTGTTACAACTATAAACACTGTTTTGACATAATTGCTGCCCTGAGAGGGCATGAAGTGGAGAGTGAACCCTTATTTATTAGAGTCTTAACATCCCCCAGGGGCCGCTTTCCTCCCAGCGAGCAGTCCTTAGAAAGCACACTCACAGCGGGATGCCCCAAGACAAAATGCAAACATCATTGTTCTGTGAGTTATTCCTCAAAGCCTAATGTGCCTTTTATTTCTTTCACTTCCAGAGGCATTCATTGTTCAATATTCTTTACTATGTATGTACTGTACTGGCTGTTTTTTTAAATATAAAATGCGCAAAGCTGTTTTTTGCCATACAGTTTTGACAGCACTATTGTCAGTAGGCGAACGCTCTCTTCTGTCTTTCCCTGTAGCCGGGCAGTTTTTAATTTCACACAATGTCAGGATGTCACCTTCGAGTGTTCAATTCAGTTCCAATTTAGATTTTTCTTTTTTCACCTAATTGAATCATTATTGAATCAGAGCGACGAAGAGGCATGAGTCCAGGTTGGAGAGAGGCTGTGTACAGCCAGTCATCAGAGCATCCTTCAGCTTGCGCGGATAGAAAAAAGGATGAATGTTCTGGAAGTGTTCAAGGCCAAAGTGAGAGATGAGAGGAATCTGTTGATTTGCTAATGGAGCAGAGGTGGCAGAGAATATACAGCACTCTGAACAAAAACACTCCTGCTCTGACGTCTTTTTTTTTTTTTTACCCTTTTTACACCTGGCCTGCGTTCTCTCCCCTCCTTTCCCAATTTTGCTTTTTTCCCCCTCCATTTTTGTCCATGCATAGATTTTTATTCTAGTCACCACTTATGACTGATATTTTCCAAGCCTTCAGCATTCAATTGTTACATCCTCAGCTACTCTGAAGATGCAGGGACAAGCACATTGTACGCCCAAAGGAAATGTCCTTCCAACAACAAAATTACACAAGCGTGCACGCCCAAGTGTACAAATGTATGCTGGAACACACACAAAAGTGCATATTAGCATACACATACACGCAGAGAGACACACATACAAACAGATGCTCTCACAAAGCTTGAAAATTCCATTACACTTCAAAACTCCCCCCCTCCAAAAAAAAAAAGGATTTGGGTTAATTTAGTAAACACAGGGTCAGAGCTGCCACAAGAGCTGAGCGGAGGTGCACAAGCATCAGTGTATGTGTGTGTGTGTGTTTGCATGTGTGTGAGGAAGAAACGCTGACTGTGTGAAGCAGAGAGTCCTGGCAGCAGCAGCAGCAGCAGCAGCAGCAGCAGCAGCAGCAGCAGCAGCAGTCTAAACCCAGCCACTCTCTCCAGAGATAGCGCTTCTTTCTCATTTGCTCTGGCCCTATTTTAATAATAGCTGTGCATAAGTAATTTCTAAAAGGCCAGGCAGGCACATGGGCGTAGGTGGGGGTGGGGGGAATTAAACTCATTTTATCTGTGAGCAGGTGGATTCTTATTTATCATTAACATGCATAGAATTTGCACAATGTTATTTCTTGCTGCTGTTACTGATGGAACGTCATCCAAATAATGTCGGAGGAGGGTCTGGCTTTTTTTTTGCTTCCCCCCCCCCCTTCGCTTATGCTGGAGTGAAATTCATAGATAAAAGTACTGGGGGCTTTTTTTTCTCGCAATTTTCTGCAAACGGAAACTAATTCTGGGAAGCTTCTTATTACAGTGCAGGCTCATTTGGTTTGCATTAAAAGGGGGACAGGAGCGACATTAGGATTTCTGCCAGATTTCCAGGAGATGCTCCAACATTTACTCTTATATCATTAGTAACGCCCCTCTCCCCCCCCTCTACTTACAGAAGCCCCTTTCCTCTTTCAACTTGCATTAAACAATCTCAACTCATTATTGGCCCAATAATAAAACTGGAATATATTTGACTTCCTGATTTAGATCCTATCAAAATATTGGAATGTAAATGTGTAATTTTGAACGCATGATATGGAGGTTAATAATTGCTGGATAATCTCTGTGTTATTTTAGCATAATTCAACAGCAGGATTATTTGTCATTTTTTAAAATTAGGATTGTGCTCTTTAATTTGGTTTGGATTGTTGATCTTCTTTTGTTGTTTGAAGCTGTTTCTAGTTTATCCAATTCTGGCCTCAAAACCCACTAAAATTTGGTATTCGTCTTACTGTTATTGTCATATATATGTTATATGTTATATATTTGTTTTTTCATATCTCAATTAACTGATTGAGTGTTTGGTCTATAAAATGTCAGAAAACAGTGACAAATCTTGTTTTGTCTCACCAACAGTCTCAAAACCCAAAAATATTCAGTTTACGGTGATATAAAACAAAGAAAAGCATCAAACCTTCACTTTTGAGAAGCTGGAGCCAGAAAATGTTTATCTAAAATCACTTTAAACAATGAATCGATTAATAAAATAGTTCCAGATATAGTTTAACTGACATATTGCTACAGCTCTAATACTTATCATCTATTTTTCTTGTGAGGATTATCTGATTGTATCTGGTTTTTAAAGCACTTTTTTAATTTAAAATCCAAAGACCAGACCACATCTAACTGGCACTTTTATATCCCTTCCTGTCATCTCTGCATCCACATCCATGTTGTTGTCATGTAGTGGAACAACATCACACGCCACACTTTGCAGAGAGGGATCACGGGAGATCCGTCTGCAGGCGGGATTAGACTCGCCGTTACGGCCGATGAGGAGCGAGATGATGATGTGTGTCTCTGTCTCCTTTTCTCTCCCCTGACACATAACAGCATGGCAGCTCATGGCAGCCCCACAGCTCCTGACAGCCATCCAAGCAGCCAAGCAGGCAGGCAGTCAGCCATTGTTTTGTAATGTGTTTCACTCTGCCAGCGTTGATCCTTGCTAAGGTACTTACCACGCCATTGTTGTCTAAGTATGCTATTTTCTGGCTGGGCACCTCCACTATAGAATAGGGTGCTTTTTTCATCCTTTCTTTCTTTTTTTTTTTTTTCCTCAAAAGAGAGGTTTGTTACAGTCACCGTCATGCTAATCCTGGTGTGTGATATGTATATGTGTCAACACAGAGAAAGAGAGAGGGAGAGAGGGGAGTCTTAACCCAGCAGACAAATGGTGTGAATGGCAGAGAGGCAGATAGACAGACAAGTCCCATTCACTCTTCTCTGTCCTCCATGACACCAAATTACTGTTTATCAAAATAAGACGAGCAGTATAATAAGGATACTTTAGGAGTGTATCGTCTAATGCGTCTTGAATGTGCACAGGCCTTGCGGTATTTCCACAGAAACATTCAGCAGTCAGATTAACAGAGCAGGTCAGAGGAGGACTTTTAACTGCTGCAATGATTGATTATTAATTTATACAAAGTCAGAACAGTGATCTTGAGGTAAAGTAAGACTCTTTTGCAAAGTAATATGAATTGCATATTTAAAATGAGACAAAAGAAACCTATAGTTTGACAGGAGTTACGGTTATTTGCTTTCTTGCTGAGAGTTAGCTGAGAAGATTAATGCCACTCTCATGTCTGTATGGTAAATGTGGAGCTACAGCTAGAAGCCAGTTAGCTTAGCTTAGCGTAAAGACTGGGAACAGAGGGAAACAGCTAGCCTTGCTCCTTCTGAAGAGGTCTACCTATCAGCATCTCTAGAACACCCGGTCAAAAAAAAAAAAAAAAATTGTCCAGCACATATCTCCCGTAAAACCAAGATGATTTTCTTTTTACGCTTTCTTTTTTTTGTACAGATTATACAAAAGATTTATAACATGTTAAATAGTGAGCTTCATGAGAGTCAATTTTCTCTAACTCTCAATCCCAAACTGTCCAAAAATATCAAAATGTCAGGCTGAATTTCGAGGAAATGTGTATAAAATGAAGACATCTAGAATATTTCCTTTTGATGTAACGGTGCAGCCATAAAAACCTTGGGTTTTAAAAGTCTTGGGTTTTTAATATTTCACTCAGAGTAAACATCATATACATTCAATAAAGAGTTGACTAATACAGATTACTTATGATACTGTCAGACAGTGTGGAATATGATTTTTTTTCCAACCTTGAAGCTACTTAAGAGGAAAAAAGTGGAAAATTTGTAGGTGTGAGTCACCCGTCGCAACACCACCTCCTTCTTAGAAAACCACTTAAAACATCAGTGTAATTTTCTTCACATTTTATATTTTCATGTATATGTCAAATTATATTAAAGTTAAAATTTATTTTCAGTAAATTTGATCACCCTACATGATGGTCCAAATGCTATTTCAAAGCTTTCTCCACAGTTGCAGGATATAATTGTGTTGCAGAAATACAACATCTCTTTATTTTTGTTCATTTTCTGGCAGCCAACAGTATGAATATAGACTCTAAATACAAGCTTAAAAAAACTCATCATGTGTAATTTATGTAAAATAGCAGAGTGTAAACTCCTCAGGTAGTTAAAGCCCCTAAATTCTCAGAGACAATACCCAGGACATGTCAGCAGTGTTCTCAATGGTTGTGTTTGATGCAGCATTGACTACATTTTAACTGCATCACTTCTCTCTGTTATGTGATATATGTGTGATATATGTGTATCACTGCACAATCTCCACTTTAATTAATCATCGCTCTGAGACCTTTTATTTTTCCCATTTCTGGTTAAGTGTGCATATTTCACTCGCCCATTCTGACGGTGGAACAGAAAATCTGTGGGAGCATTAATAAGCCTAATATAGAAACATATTTGAACCCTGGTCCTCCACTAAGTAGATTATAAACATTTATTATAGCATGTTATCATAATATCCTGCACAGCATATTGCAAAACTTCTGTGGGCCAGTTTTTCTCCCGGTGCAGTGGAAGATCATAGTTAATTCAGCAGCGTTATGGTAATGTAGAGGTCCCTATCGGTCCCGGCATCACACATACTAACAAGCTTAGGATAAGCCCAGCCTGGAATGGTATGAGGTTTGAATTTCTGGAACCACCGCGGTCTCTGCAGCCAAATCTCACTTCAGCAGAAACCAGTGGGGTGATTCCTCTGCTTAAAAAATTAGTGCTAGTGCATATATATTTTTTTGCAAGGAAAGGAGGTTTGGTACCTTGTGAGGAGAAAAATGCACTGTATGTAAAAAAAAAAAAAATTTAAGGATGGCAAAAATCGTCTTGAGAGGGCTAATCAGCTGGCAACTCTGAAAAGCCTGTAATGTGCATTAAGAGATTTATACACAGCGCAGAGGTAAAGCCTCGCAACATTGTTGACTCATTTAAAGATGCCAACATCTCAACTTTGTGCACTGTTAACAAATGCACACATGTTAAGTTGGTGTACTCTGCACTTCTCCTGTCTCTGTAAATCGCAGTGTATCTGCCATAAGCATGTTATGCCCCAGGGCTCATCAGTACCATGTGATCCCAGGCAGGGCTGCCACTGTGAGACAACATGCTAAATCCTGTTTGTGAGACTTGGCTGCTCTCAGCTCTTAGGCTAATCTAACCACCCTCAACCTCGAGCGCAGGAGAAGAGCGTCTGTCGATCCGAGCGGAGAGGAGAGGAGAGGAGAGGAGAGGAGAGGAAGAAAGGAGCCGGGGCACTGGGCCGTATACATTACTGTACTTTCGAATTTTTCCCATCAGGATAAGAAAACGGGGTAGTTTGCAAATGAAAAGGTAGTTTTCTTCTTAGCAAGCATCTGACGGGCAAACAGCAACATACTGGAAGTGGCCAAACATTCGTATTGGTTTTAAGGTGCAGTACAATTTGAATTAAAGCTATGTACACTTTTCATATTTTCATGGGGCTGCAGTACACAAGAGTACTGGTGTAGATGGTAACTCAGGTGTGTCTTGGAGAAAATTGTCCTTTACCTTGACAAAAAAAGCAAAGAGCGAATTCACTATACATGAAAAGGTAAGTGACCATGAAGCTGATTGTGTAGCCTAACAAGTCATTAATGGTGACTGCTTTCAATTCCCATAATTCATATCATCCAAGTGTCAGAATCTGCTCCTGGCAATCCTTTCAATGCCTCTTTTAATGTTACTGCACCAACACAGAAGAGATGTTCTCACTCTGGAGCCAGAGTGAGAACATCCTGCAGTCAATAGTCACAACCTAACCTAACATAACTGACACGAATGACTGTAGCTGTTAGATGCTTATTGAGCCTCAAAGGACTTTTGCGCACTGGTTTGCATTTTTGCATAGCTCGACTTCATAATGCATGTAGCTGTCATTGTATGAGCGCTTCATGTCACCTTTCCAAGAATAAAAAAGCAACAATGATCAAAATTTGAGTTTAGGACTCAAGAAAAATGCCCATCACACTTTTCTAAAGCCCAAGGTGACCTCTCTAAAGGACTTGTTTTGGTCATCCAATAGTCCAAATCCCAAAAATATTCTATTAACAATGTTATAAAACAGATACAATTAGCAATTCTTCACATTTGAGAAGCTGAAACTAGAGAATGTTTGCCATTTTCAAAAATAACATATAGGATTAATCAGTTATCAGAATCATTACTGGATTAATTTTCTGTCGATCGACCAATTGTTTCAGCTCCATTCCGATTACAGTATTTTATGATTGCTTTGGCTCAGTCATGCAACACTACTGTACCCCTAATTTTGCTTTCACCACCTCAACAGCATGCAAAAGAAAAACAGCTCTATTAAATAAAGTCATCCGTCATGCATCAGGTTAAACATGTTGGCCTGTGTCTGCCACAACGTTTGTGTTTTTATTCAAGACACCAAACATTATATATATTATAACATAATATAAATATTTCACTAATTTGTAGGTTACAGTAGGGGGATTCACAGTAACCTGACAGGACAAACAGTAATGTGACATTACATCTCATAGCTAGCAGACAAAGAAGAACTGAGTTAAAGTTAGTATTTGCAGTTTGTCTCAATTTTATTCTCCTCCTTCACTGTTTCAGCAACTGTCTTTCTCTTTGCCCCTGTCCGTCTGTCTGTTTGTCTGCCTGCCTGCCTGTCTGTCTTTCTTTTCTTTCTCTCTAAATGATAATTCAGAACATCACAGATTTGGCACTTGTAGCAGGTCTCGCAGAAAAATTAATTAATGCAAACTCCAAGTGCTATCAAAATTATACATTTGGAGCGCGCGCAGATACAGATACAGAGAGAGAGAGATGTGAGGACGTTCTGGTCTCATTAAGAGAGCAGGCAGAGTGGAATTAGTCTGAATATAATGACAGGCCACACTATCTCATGTAAAAACAGCCCTGTTTTCCTCTCTCATTCATTGGCACTAGTAATTAGTTTTGGCCCTAAAACTGTCACCCTTTACTCTAGAAAAGGCAGATGTGATTTGAGGTGCAATTTAATCTTGCTTTAATGAAGAACTAATGGACGCATTGCAAATTACTTCCCCCCCTCCTCCAACCCCTCTGTGTGATTGAACAGGGGCTTGGGAAAAAAAAAATCTATTTCCTGCTTTTGAAAAGATCAAGAGTATCTTTGATAATGGTGAGAGCGTCACCGGCAGCTTCATTGCATCGAGCCAACAAGCTCTTTTACCCGAATCACAATTCAGTGGAGAGGAGGCCACAATTAGTGACAAAGCAGAGAAAGCGCTGCGGGGCCTGGGCAAGCAGAAAGCCTCTCGGTGCTCCAGGCTCCTTGTTAGAAACAGGCCCTGGAGGTGTCACACAGGAACAATGAAGCCTGATAAATTACCCCCCGAAAAAAAAAGAAAAGATGTACTACTAATTTTCAATTACACCTATAATGCATTCCCGATTGGAGAGAGAAATTGGACATGTGTGGAGGAGAACAAACAGTCATAGGCTCAATACACCTCTCTCTGTTTGTGACACTGGAGCTTTCTAAGAGCCTATGATATCCAGAGTGTATTAGCAATAAATTACATGGTGTTTAATATAGCAGCTCACTGGTGATTTTACTCCACAGAGATGGGGAATGAATATTGGTGGCAAATAATGTCTCGTCATTATATTTGATTTTTGCCAGAGGATAATCACAGCCAAAAGACCAAATTGCATTCTTATCTAATTTAGCCTAATTTTGAAAAATGATGTTTTTGTTTGGGAAGAGAAGATTTGTGCAGGCCTTTTTCAAAAGAGAGAAAAGAGGAGGAGAGAGTTTGAAGAGTGTGTGTGTGTGTGTGTGTGGGAGAACTGCCTGTCTGCAGCTCTCTAAACCACTTAAGGGACACTGTGTTTCAAACTGGCATCGCTAACGGATGATGTTGTAGAGAATATATCAAGGCCAAATAATAGTCCTTGAAACGGGTGAAAGGGGATGTGAGAACTGAGGAGGGTCAGACATGTGGAACATGTGTATCTGTCTTCCTGTGTGTGTGTGTGTGTGTGTGCATGTATTTGACTACAGCAGGAGCAAGGCAGAAAGCCTAATGGGAGTGGGCTTAACTCTTGCACACAGCCTCGCTACATATCTGATTACTGGGACCAGTAATTTTCTTTCCTTAAATAAGGAAGAAATTGGATAGGATGAATGAAATTTGGCTGTCATATTGCAGCAGGGAGATTATGTGTTTCACATAATCGTTCATTCCCAACCAGTGTTCGGGCTTAGCATAATGGAATTGGTAAACTGGTTTAAATCAGAACGTGAGAACAGACTATCAGGCAGACTGTGAGGGTCTGTGGTAATGTCTTCAGACCAAGCAGAATATTTTACCCACAGAGCTGCACATACACATCGAATTACACACAGTACAAACACTGCAGGAACACGCTGTCTTCATCTCTGCCTCATCACGTTCTAAAAATACATCAAAAGATACCTTAAAACATCCCTAAAGAGATATATTGTCATTTTTTGTTGCGTAATAATTCACCTTTATTTCATTGTGCAGCAGTTTTCTCTGCACGTTTTTAAGCTTTTGACATGCATTGACTTAATACTGAGCTGTATACTTGTTTAACGTTTCATTGCATTTGATTGTGGAGTGTTTTCACTATGTGTTGTTCTTAAATAATTAAAACAAGCATCAGCAGCCACTGCCGTAAATCAGACGAGACAAAAAACAGCAAAACCTGAAAATGCTTTATGTGTCATTACAAATCAACAATTTCCCTTCAAACGTTAATCACAATATATCTAAACTAAATTTACATGATTAACTGCAACAGTATCACATAAACAAAGTGATTTTGTCATGCTTTTGGCATGAAATGATATTTATACATACTGCGTTATGTGTTAATAATAATGACTACTTTTAGGTAGCTTGTGCATATTTACCAGAGTGTGCTTGTTTGCTAAAGTGCATGTCTTTATTTAATTATTTATCTACTTACTATTTTCTTCTTTATTGAATTGTGTTTTCTCAGAGTTTGGTTTCAGGTACTAAGCAATAAAGCCATATAGTCCATAATAGTTGCTTTTTTTTGTAAATGTCTGGCTATCTTGTTGTAAATGACAACGTGACAATGATGAAAAGGTGTAAGACAAAATAACACTTATCTACTCTCATACCTGTTGAATGTAACACCTTCAGGGAATTAAGTAAACTTCCTGAAAGGCCCAGTCAGTAGTTTTTGACTTTATAAATTTCCGGTATTTTCACTTACATCACTGGAGGGAGTTTGACTATAGGTGAAAAAATAAGTCTGTTTTACAATTGATCATAATTTAAAATAAAGACATTTATGGCTAAAACCTTTTACATCATCAGTAAGCATAAAAGACTCGAAGATAGTCCTCATTGTCCTGCATTAATCTGTGTATTTAAAGATCTGTCTAATCTGGGAGCGACAGCTGCTTCCAGTCATTTGCTACTTTTTTGTTCACCTTTGAAAACTTTTCTCAGGCTCATTTATTTTAGATCATGTCCAGTATTTTGTTGTAAGCGATAATTTTGATTTATTTATGACCATGCAGAAGTCAGAGTGACTTTTCCAAACTGATGACAATGTACAAACTGATTAATTTTTATATCTCAACCCAATCTGACCCTGACAGGTTACTTTTGTGAGCCCTTTTGTGTGCTCAAATTATTTCCTGTAATAAACTGCTAATAACAATATATTCTATGTATTTTCAAACCTAGATTTGGCTTGATTTAACACCAAAGTTTGTGTTACCATTGAGCTGTGTAGTGTATCTCTAGTGCAGTCTCATGGTGGTGCCAAATCAGAACAAATATCTGATGTGCAGGAGTAACACTCCCCAGGAGGTTAGCTGTTGGCCACTAGGTGTCACAGTGGTTGTTCCTAAAAGATGAGCCATGCCTGCGATCTCTTTGACTGACACTCAGAGTAGAGCCTAATGTGTGTTTGTCTTAAAGCACATGTGCGAATGTGAATGAAGAATATACCTGGCTAAACAAACACCTAGCTCCAACTATTCATGCACTGCATCATTGAATGAATGAAGGATCGAATGATGTTGGAATCACAAGCCATCAGCTGAAGGTATTTTTACTCAAGCACTTTCTGTCATAAAAATATGATATTTTGGCACATTTTAGCCTTGGAGATGGTTGCTTTGTGTTAAACGGCTGCACCACATTATTTCCTCTGTGAAGGATGAGTGAAGATCTGCTATAATGATAAATATATCTGATAAATCTGATATCTGACTTTATACATTTGTTTTCTATTTGTAACCTAGCCCAACTGGCTCATTTTGATAGTGGGAAATAGCACTAAAAAGCAACACAGTATATTACATTACTCCAGCCTGCACACTGAGGAAAGCATCAGCTGAAATGTTTGTGCCTGTTACTCTTCTGCATAACAAAACAATACAGATAGCAAATGTGAACTTCAGACTTCAGATATTTTTTGTGAAACTGTTTAACTTTCAGTTAGAATTGCAGATTTGACTGCTTTTAATGAACCAGATAAACAAAGGTGAGTGTGGTGATTCTTCATTATTTTGCATTAGTACATCAAGATCTACAGCACATGTCAAAATTAAGCGTCTCAATAAGGGTTTTTTTCTAGAGTAGCTCAAGTGAGTCCCAGTCTAGATGCTACAAGTGTCTGAAACTGGACTGGAGAGATGAAAAACCATAACGTAGTGTTCTGATGAAGGCTGTTCTCTTGGGAACTGCTTCAAAATATCTCACATTATTGATCATTTTTGCCCAGCTGGGTTCACATCTGTGTGGTTTTCCACTGTTTTCATGCTCATCAGTCCGTTCAGTGACCACAGCTGCCATGTGGAGACAGCTGTTATCATTCTAGAAAAACTGAACTCTCGTCAGGACAGAGCTGCTCCACCATCGGACGGATGTCTGTAAACCAGCACTCTTCACATAGGTGAGGTAAGGTCTCCAGGTGCGGTCTCTGTCTGCTTTTTCTTTTTTCCTTCTTGTAAGCACAACATGAAGTTTGCTTCATCAGAAAAGGATGAAGGATGATTCCTCTAACTATATGATTTCCCCCCCCTGTCACTCACTGTATCACATCACATGTAAAGCTGCATTTTAGGATGTAATAGGAGGTTTGACACTGGAGATGGACCACAGAATCCATCTGTGTCTTAATTTTGAAAGATACTAAACCGTAGGAAGATATTTTTAATGTACTAATCCAAAGATATATGGCAAATCATTTAAATCAAATAAGTAATACATAATAGGTGGAGAAACCAAGGTTTTGTTGAGACAAAATGGGTTTTAAAATGAAAAAAAAAAAACAATTTGGAATGACAATTTTAGAAATTAAAGTATGCTTGCTATGACATTTTCTTATGGACAAGAAACTTTAGGACTGTGTGGATGTGAGGCAGCTACATGTGATCTAAAGGAGTTCAAAACAAGTGGCACTCCAGCTGAGCAAACTAATATCCCGCTATAATGCCCCTAATGTATTAACAAATATAAAACTTTTGTTAACTGACTGCTCTAGTTAGTGGTGGAAGAAGTATTTCAATCCTTTACTCAAGAAAAAGTAGCAATACTACTAATATATACTGTAATAATACTCCATTACAAGTACAAGTCATTCTAAATATTACTTAACTAAACCATGGAAGTATTATCAGCAAAAATGTACTTAAAGCATCAAAAGTAAAAGCACTCATTACGCAGAGGGATGACCCCTGTTATATTACTATATAATATAATATTTGATTATTATGACTATTTGCATGTAAACAGCTTTTTACATGTTGTAGCTGGTGGAGAGGGAGCTAATTTTAACTATTCTATATACTCTTGGGTAGGTATAGAGCATCATGGACAATTTTATTAGTATTATTATCTTGTACTATTATCATACACCTCAAACTAAATCCACTGCTCGGGACCCCTATTCTATCTGCTACTATGCTCGTAATATGTAACATTTGTAACACAATAACACTGGTACATATATATATATTTGCTTCTGAAATAAGTAGCCTATAAGTAGGCTGAAGTACAGTAATTAAGTAAATGTACTTAGTTACAGATTGTGATACTAGCAGATGGTGAATTGATGAATAAGATGATTTGATTGGCGTTAACCTTTATTACAACCCCAACCATGATACTCCAGGAAGATAGATGTCTTTGTCAGATGAGGCTTCAGTTTGTTAAATTATCAGCATAAGGAAACACAATCAAGCTTTTTAGTGAGTTTTTAGCACTACCAACATTACCGCTACCATGGAGCAGTTTACTACATCCCCAGTCTTCAAACTTTACTCCTAATGCTTTAAGGAGCACCTGTCGTCCCAACATCCTTTGCGTGTCCAATATGGAAGAACTGGCGGTGGAGGTCCGTGGCTCCAACGGGGCTTATTACAAGGTAAATACCGGTTTACAACTTCAGCAATAAACACGATAGCCTGTTACACTGTACAATATTTTAGTTGAAGTCTCATGGACCACGGCAACAGTCTCCGACTTGCTCTGAACGCACTAACTGCTGGCCATTAGCTTGTGCTAGCAATGCTAGCCAAAATTAGCAGGCTAAGCTAGCATTGCTCGCAAGTCTTCGCCAACTGACACTTTTTAGCGAGCTTTCCTTATACCCAGAGTGGAAAAAACGTGATCTTGTCAGCGATGATTGGGATACATAACCGATAAATGCTATGATTAATCTTTCTTGACGTTCGGTTGTAGCTTCCTCAAGCTAAAAGTTAGCTAACTTGCTACTATGCCTAACTGTTGACGTCAAAAGATGTGGCTCAAGTAAATTGTGGTTAGACGTTCTTTTGTATGTGCAGCCGACTGTAACTCTATATAATCGGTTATGGGAGTTGTTTAACTGTTATTAGAGCTGTTATAAATCCTACATAATTTGATTATGTAGCCTATGAAAGTATGTAATATGTAGGAGGCACCATGGCTAGTTATGACAGTGATTTGGAACTGCACCTTCCAACGGCTGTTTATTATTTGATACTTCATCATGCCGAAGCTATTTTTTGCTTGCGTGAGCCAGCTGTGCCTTGTCAATCCTGACCAGCTGGCATGTCAGGAGAGTGTCACTGATACCGTAGACTTAAAAGCTATTTCTAGACCTGCTGCCTGAAACAGTCCCGTCTCCTTTCCTCCCATCTCTTCTGTGTGTTTCCTCTCTCCTCCTCTCATCTCCTCTGCTACACGGACTCCTTTGCTTCTTCTGCCTTTTCCTTCCTTCCATTCCTTGGGTGACTCCTCCTGTACTACTATTTGATATTATTTGTCCTCACTGCTTTTCTCTGTCTACCCAACCCCAAAGTAAAAGCAGTAATACCACATTTTGAAAATGCTCCACTACAAGTAAAAATCCTGCATTCAAAACCTTACTTGAGTAAAACTATGTAAGGTATTATCAGCAACCTTTATGTAAAGTATCTAAAGTTGGATTAATGTTACTGCTGCATTAATGTGTATGTTGCATTTTACTGCTTTAGTTGTTCAAGGTTGCGCACATTTATATACTGCTGGGTAGTTTAATCTACATAAATGCATCATATTCTATATGATCATCATATACATACATATTTATAGCATCAACATTGCATTTTCCAGCTAATCCAAGGTTTTTTAAAAATAGTTTATTTAGCTTATTTTCTCGAATCCATAAATGAACACTTAATTCTTCAGTTTATCAGAAAAATTCTAATTCAAAATAACTACAAAAGGAGATACATGGTTTTCACTGGACAGGAAGAAGGGTATAAAAAATTGTAATCTGAAAAGTAACAAGTAACTAAAGCTGTCAGACAAATGTAGTGGAGTAAAAAGTACAATATTTGCCTCTGAGATGTAGTGGAATAGGAGTATAAAGTTGCATAAAATGGAAATATTCAAGTAAAGTACAAATACCTTGAATTTTTACTAAAGTACAATACTTGAGTATATGTACTTATTTGCATTGCAGCACTGCCCAACCCTGGTTTCATGAGTCACTTTGGCCACTTCCCTGCTTGTCAGCTGCCCAGGTTCAATCTTGAACTCTTGAGTCATGTGACTGTGTGATTCTGTTAACATGTAATTTAACAAAATGTTCAGTTCTTGTGTGTCTTTATGGCCAATCAGTAAGCTTCTTTACAGAGTGTCTTGAAGTGTATTTATGATGTGCAAAAGACAGTAGACATGTATACATTCAATTAGGACTGCATCTAATGATTGTTTTCCATTACTGATTAATTTGCAGATCATTTTTTCCTATAAAATAGTATAATATGCCCATTGCAGTTTCTCAGATCTCTCAAATTGTGTGTTTTATCAAAACACAAATATATTCAGTTTGTTATTGTACTTGACAAAGAATAATGACAAATCCTCACATTGGAGAAGCTGGAATCAGCGAATGTTTGGCATATTTGCTTGAAAAATTACCAATAATTGATAGCCAACATAGTAACATCCTTTGCACTTCTTGCATTGGAAATACCGCCGTTGACGTAATGGCTTTTGAAGCCTCATAAAAAATTGAAATCCCTCTTCCTCCTCGTGGTTTATAGTTATGCAGATACTTTTTGTTTTATTTGCCTAGATGATATCTGCTGCTCAGACTCTTGCTGTCAACCAAAAACAATGGCACTGAATGGAGTTTTGTGTTTGATTCCCAAAAGTATTGAAAAGTGAAAACTCAGCAGCAATGTCTGTTTCCAGAAAAATTGTCTGTTACTCTCGATAATCAACAGAACCTGCTGTGAGTAGTCTAAGTTGTGAACTGTTTTCTGCCCTGGCCAAGACCACTGTTAGTTATTAATGCACATTGATTATTTTTCTACAGTATTTTTCTAATTTTTATTTATTTATTTTTCACTACAACCATTAAAACAATGGTTGTATCTTCAGATATTTTATTTATTTATCTTCCCTGAGTCTCACTTTCTCTCTATCCAACTCCGTCCATCTTTTACTCGATCTGCCTGACTGTTCACCTGTCTATCCGTATATCTAATTGTCTGTCTGTCTGTCTAGCTCTCTGTTCGTCCATGTGCCTGCCTGTCTGTTTGACCATCTGTCAGTCTATTACCGTCCATGTCTGTCAAATTATGTGTAGCCTATAAGTCACTAAAGGTTTGGAGGGTGGGAAGGTGGGAGGGAGAGGGCGGTAAGTAGAGGGTTAGGGTAGGAGTAGCGATTTCACCTGTGTCTGTAATATATGCAAATCCTAAAAATTAACGCACATTAATTGAAACACGTTAGATTATAGGCCAAATCTACATATTAATGTGCACTTTACATTGCAGTACTCAAACTTTGAGCTCCTGTAAATTAAAACCATGTGCTCTTAATATTTTTATATCCATATCAAAGGAGAGAACTTGCTTGAAGAATCAAAGTCAACTCTTTCTGTATCCTTCCTGTCCTGTCAGTGTAACTTAAATAGGTGGCACTTTATTTCAGCCAGCTGCCATGTTCTTATGTGCTTACCCCTGTCTGTGTCTCTGTCTCGCAGGGCTTTGTCAAAGACATCCACGATGACTCTCTCACCATTGCCTTTGAGAACAAGTGAGTGTCTCTTTCTCCTGTATTACAGCTACTTTCATAAAACATGTGAAGTTCAAAATGTTAAGAAGATTTTCTTAGGATTTTTATTTAGCAAGGTAAGAAATTACCATCCTATTTTCAGTTGGCAGCCAGAGCGCCAGGTGCCCTTCAGTGATGTCAGGATGCCACCGCCCGCTGACGGCAAGAAGGACATTGGAGAGGGCGAGGAGGTGGAGGTGAGGAAGACACATACAGTCTTTTCTTTCCTTGTTTCCTTCCTTATCCCTTTTCTGTCTGTGTCTCACTATGTCTTAATCTCCTGTCAGATCTTGTCCAGAGCCAATGATCAGGAGCCTTGTGGTTGGTGGCTGGCTAAAGTCTGCATGATGAAGGGAGATGTGAGTGTTGTTCCTTATGAAGACATGTTTCTATACTATACACTCAATATTTACATGAAAATGAATGCCAACAGTATTAAATTCTTATTGATATTCTATTTTAGCAGTGTTATCATTCATTAAAATTGACCAATATCGCAGATATCAATCTATAATACCTGCTTGGTAACTAGCAGAGCGTTGAATGAAGAATGCTAATGTGGCTAAACTACTGTTTTTGTTGTTTTATTAAAGTGCTAGTTGAAAACATGCTTTTTTACTATTGTAAGTAATTAATGTTGGTGTCTGTCTTTTCAGTTCTATGTGATAGAGTATGCAGCCTGTGATGCCACTTACAACGAGATAGTGACCTTTGAGCGTCTGCGTCCAGTCAACCCTAACAAGGCCATCACCAAGAACTCCTTTCACAAGTGCACTGTCCCTGTTCCTCAGGATCTACAAGAAGCGTATGTACAGCAGCTTTACACTAACAACATTAGGGAGGGACAAATCTAAAATTCACCTGCTTCATAATTAATGATAACATGCATATACTGTATACAGTAGATTGTTTATTGTTGGTGTTATATATCATTTGTACTTTGAGAGCATTCATTTAAGATTTCTCCAGTCCCATGTCAGCTGTATGTCAGATGTAGGGATAAACCATTTGTTAACGTTAGGGACTGGGATGTTTAAAGTAAGACATTTTTCTCATATTACAGATGCCAGAATGAGAACGCCCATAAGGACTTTAAGAAAGCTGTGGGAGCCTGTCGCATCTCATACTGCCCTGAGACCAGCCAACTAGTGATTGTGGTAAGTGGCTTGCTTTAATCCTGTGGTGACATTTGTATATTTATAAAAGCATCTACACTTCTACATGATATGTTGCAACTGTGTCCTGCTCAGTATGTTTGCACAGTGGATGACTCAGCTATTCCTTTCTTTATAGTCGTAATCGACAAGGGAGTAGCTCAACATTTGTTAATTCTGTCTTTTATTTCCTGTGTGTGTGTGTGTCTGTCTGTGTGTGTAGTCCATGAATGAGACGACAGTGAAGCGTGTGCCTTTGCTGAGTGACATGCACCTGCGCAGCCTCAAGACCAAGCTGCTCCTAATGTCACGCAACCATGAGGCCACAAAACACCTGGAGGTCAGTTGGTACCAAGAACACCATGGTTTATTCACTGTGGTGACTTGGAGGTCACAGAGGCAGCTTAGTACCCTAAGCTGCCTAAGGGCAGTTAGTAAACATATGACCATACCATTTAAAGTTACCTAAAACAGCACTGAAGAGCATTTATGGTGCCACTCATAACTAGCCTGTAGCAGTCCAAACATTTTGGAGTATCAATAATATTTAAATAGTTTAATAATAATAATAATAATAATAATAATTATTATTATTATTATTATTATCTACTCCCTGAGATGTGCAGCATTTAATGCCTAGACCTCAGATGAGAAGAGGAAAAAGTAATGGTAAAGGAGTTAGTAGTAAAGAATATTCTGATGGGCTAAATTGGCTTTGTTGTGAAGTTTCTATTAGTTTTACAGAAATACTGCTAATACTCCTGACAATGGAAGTTAAATAGAAAGAAAACAATATGCTATATGGGCACGTTACTTTTTCTCTCTCTTTTTTTTTATTTTTTAGATGAATAACATTTTCAACACTTTCAATTATTTTGCTAACTTTTAATATCTGTCAGTTTTGGCTATAAGGATTGTGAATTCATTAAAACCAAAAGATTACATGTTTGAAAGATGAACTAATAATAAATCAAACTTTGCACTTGTGTTTTGTGTAGAGCTCCAGGCAGCTGGTGTCATCCTTCCAGGAGGAGTTTATGGTGAGAACGGATCTGATGGGTCTGGCCATCGGCAGCCATGGCAGCAACATCCAGCAAGCACGGAAAGTTCCAGGTGTCACTGCCATTGAGCTGGATGAGGAGACTGGTACTTTCAGGATTTATGGAGAGGTAGGGTATAGTGTTGGTGGAGGCATGAGTGTTTCAGTGGTGGGGAAAGAAGAATGAATAAACAACAAATATACATCTTACTGTTGACTGTGTGTGTGTGTTAGTTGAACATATAACAGATTAAGTAAAGTAACCCTGTGTTGTCTTTCAGTCAGCAGAGGCAGTGAAGAAGGCCAGGGGCTACCTGGAGTTTTTGGAGGACTCTGTCCAGGTGCCCAGGAACCTTGTTGGTATGTAGACCCACACATTTACTGCTTGAGCAGGGAAATCCCCCAAACTTTTGTTTACTAGGAGCAGTCACAGGGCAGCTGAAAATGAGATGCTCTTTATGTTGGCCATGATAGTGGTACCACATTACAGATATTCATTACAGACAGTCATCTAATATTCATTACAAAATCTGTGTAACTTATGAGGAAAACAACCCCCTAAAATAACAATACGCTTTTTAAAATGCAGGAACCCTTCATATACCATAGTTATTTACTCCATTATGAAGTGCTTTTCAGTTTCATCAGCTTCTTATCTTTTTTCCTGCTCTGTGTCCCTCCCTAGGCAAAGTGATTGGTAAGAACGGTAAGGTCATCCAGGAGATTGTGGACAAGTCCGGCGTGGTGAGAGTCAGGATAGAAGGAGACAAGGACACCAAGCAGCCCCGACAGGAAGTAAGCCTGCTACTGCCACATCTTGACTGCTACTGATAAAGCTGCTTGTGGAGTACTGATACGTGTCACCAGTTTAGTTTGCTCTATATAAATGATGCACACACTTTCTTTCCACTTGGTTCAGTCAGTCCCATACTAACGTGCTGTGTTGTGTTTTTGTGTTTTGTTGACACAGGGAATGGTCCCATTCACCTTTGTCGGTACTAAGGAGAGTATTGGCAATGTTCAGGTTTTGCTGGAGTACCACATCTCTTACCTCAATGTAAGGATACCTATGCATGTGTGTGTGTGTGTGTCTGTGTGTGTGCTGAATTGGAAGGGGCTTGTTTTTGATGCATGTTTGTGTAGGTTTTTGGCAATTCTTTGCTTTCACTCAGTGCCACAGCTTTAATTTACAGCCATTTCAGGCTGCCTATTAATGCATCTCCTGGCTGACCAGTGTTTCATTCTGTTGGCATAGTGGACACATGTTGGATTAATTTCCATATAGCATTTACTTGGCCACCACCATGTCTATAGCACTTCATAAGCTTTCATAAACACACTGCTTTAAGTTTGTGCTGTGCAGATAAATTAAGTGATACCTGATAGGGAAGTATGTAAAACCAATCAGTAATAATATGTTCTTTAATATGAATAATAAACACCCTAGGCTGCCTCAGACAAAATGCAGAAATACTTAATAAAGTGGAAATCGCTTATATGGATCAAAAACCTTGGGACAAAATCATTCCTATGGAAATGCTGTTTAAATAATTTGCTTATAGTAATCAAGTAGTCCGCTTAACAGTGTTCATTTTGGGTCTTTTCACACATGACAACATATGGAAAAAAAAACAAACTACTTTTTGTCTTTCTTTTTTTTTTTTTTTTTTTACACTTTACTCCCATGATACTTTGCCTAGCGGTAACCTGTCTGCTACCGTCATTTTCTCTCAATAAAAAATTTAGTCTCCTAATCTGCATGAGAACTAAAGAAAAAGAAGAAAAATCCGATTATAATGATCAGTTTGACCCGGACAGACGTCATCACTATAAAAGGTTTCTCCTGTGTATGTTTGTATGCAGTACAAGGATTGTCAAAGTTCCCCATACAGTAGTATTTTATAGAGGAGGCAGCTGCCTTGCCTGAAATAAAGCCTACCCCTGCTAACATCATAAACATTTGATACACTTTTATGACAGAAAATACTAAGTGGAGGAAGATCAGAGCATCTAGTCACTAAATTTAAACATGAAGCTGAAAAGCATCAGGGTCTTTCAGACTCATGACTCAGCTCATGAGATGACAGTGATTGATCGGTCACATTGTAGGTTTTGTGGTAAACAAATCAAAGCAGCATGTTGCCGCATCGGAAAAACAACATATCTTTGTGAGTTTATCCCATTTTGAGACTAACAGGTCAATCAGTCACAGTTAGATGGGAGTGTGTGAATTAAAAACCCATCGCACAAGCAGAAGAGTCTGAGGAGCTAATTGATTTTATTTGATTATGGATTATTTAATGATTTAATGATTATTTATATTTAACACTTATTTCCAACATGGTCCCAAGATGTTAGAAGACAAATAAAATACAAAGAAACACAAGACATTCAACATAAAACAGCACAATCCTGAAATCCAAAAGCATGTCACAATTTAAGAAATAAAAAATAACTCCCACATCAATAACAAGAACCACTAAAGTAACAATGCAACATTGCAAATTTCACAATAAATCTGTTACCCAGTCCCATAAAAAAAGTCCTAACCTAACCTCTATAAGTTCGTCTCATATTTAAAAACTTGATGTGTAACGGACGGCTGTTCCACAACATGGCACCAGTGTAAAAAGTAACTTCTGGCTACAGCTGATGTTAGTTTAAAGTTTGATCACCAGCTAGTCAATGAGATAAACTTTTCAATATTGACCAGCTGGACATATAGTTTATTACTACCTCTAGTAAGCAGTTTCCTGGTGGGAATACAGATCATTATTATTATTATTATTATTAAATATTATTATTAATAATAATGATAATAATAATAATAAATACTGATTATTATTTTAATATTTTCTACAATGTTAATTGTGAATGCCATTCAAATGTATCACACTTGATCATCTTCATAGATAATCACTTTGCTGTTCTGCTTTGTGTATTTCACTGCGTATACATTATGCACTTTGCATGTATTTGTGTGTTTTGTGCTGTGTTCGTGCTTTGTGTGTGTTTGCTTTGCACTGTGTGTGTGTGTGTGTGTGTGTGTGTGTGTGTGTGTAGGACATGGTGGAGCTTCTTGCGGAGGGCCAGCAGCTAGAAGATGAGCTGAGGCAGATTGTGGATTATACACAGGGAAGCAGCCTAGCAAGATTCAGAATAAGCAACACAAGGCACACTGGATGCAGTGTAGATGTGTGTATCATGATTATACATGTGTATCCAGTGATGACTCTTCTTAAGAAGAAATACATTTCACAGAGTTTTACTTGATTTTCTGAAACACACACACACACAAAAATTACAATCACACACGTTTTCTGCTTCTTGCTTTTTTTTTGGTCTTATTTTCTTTCTGTTTATTCTTACCATTTGTTTTTTTTCCCTCTAGGAGGTTGAGCAGCTTCGTCTGGAGAGGATGCAGATTGACGAACAGTTACGTCAGATCACCCAGGGTCACCGACCAGCTGACAGGGAGAGAGGAGAGAGAGGGGAAAGAGGAGGAGGGTACAATACAGATGGCAGCGCTAATGCCTCCTCGTCCTCTTTACATGTCAGCCGCTCCTACAATGGTCGAGGGCGTGGGCGCAGAGGACACAGCTACAGCACTGGATATGGTAGGCGCCTTTTAAAATCAAATATAAAATATGCTGCCAGATACTGTGGTGTTAAAATTGTGTGTAAGAATGTACCATTTGTGCAAGAAATCAGAAATAAAACAGTTCAGGAGTTAAAATGTCTGGACAAAGAGAAGGATCCAACTGTGCCCCAGTGTTTTAGAATCTGTCCTAACCTTTCTGCCGTTCTCGTGTGTTTGCTTGATGAACAGGCACCAACTCGGAGCAGTCCAATGCCTCTGAGACAGATTCTGAGCGCAAGGATGAGCTCAGTGACTGGTCACTTGCTGGAGAGGACCAGGACAGGTGAGTTGTTTAGTGTTATAGCTGCAAATATGTGCAACATAGCATTTGACTTCTGCACCATCTATTTAATTTACTTTTATTTTAAAGGGATGAGCATGCTTATGTTTAAGATTTAGACTATTTTTTGATCGACTGACTTAATTTATTGACTGACTGACTTGCAGGGAGAGGGAGAGAGGCTCACGCCCACAAAGAGATGGTCGCAGGAGGCCTGGCCCAGGCAGAGGCAGAGGAGGGCCTGGAGGCCGGGGAAGAGGAGGAAGAGGAGGATACAACAGCACCTATGGTACAATTTACTCTTAGAGGATATAAAAAGGGACACAAAAAATCCTGTCTCTTGTAAAAAGCTAGTCATATGGTAGTTTGACACTAGGTATAACTAATTTTGTCGTAACTCTGTAGCAGGGCCTCGGGACCATGATGACCATGCCTATGGAGCCTTGGAGACGAACACAGAGACAGACCAGACAGCCGATACAGATGCTAGCGAGTCCAACTTGCCTGCAAACCGCCGCAGAAGATCTCGACGACGCAGAACAGACGAGGACGCCACACTGATCGATGGCATGAGCGAGTCGGACAACGCCTCAATGAGTGAAAATGGAATAGGTAAGGGAAGTCAACGATGTTTGGAAAGATCATTTTACAAGACTTTTTCATGCACACACAAAGTCAAACATAATCACAAAACACTGTGCTTTAGTAAGAAAGTGTCTGTGATTGAGCTAACAGTGCTGTTTTTAGCTACCAGAGCTGTCCACAATGTGCAGCAGTGCATCATTTCCCATTTGAAGTGTAAAAGGAGCCAGTAAAGTTCAAAGACGGGTCTCAGGTTTAAAAGCAAATTAAGCCCCAAATCCCTCTCTTTGTGATGACCTAACACCCCTAGATGACCCCGAGGCTAAACCTCAGCGTCGCAACCGTAGTCGACGTCGTCGCATCCGCCTGCCTGAGGAGAGGCAGCCAGGTAACCATGGCAACTACCAGTATCCCCTTCCCTGAACAGCATTCCTAACGGCTTGGCTAAAAGGCCTGGTGTTTGTGTGTGTACCACCAACAACATACTAAACCAAAAAATTGTTAAAGTCCTTTAGATCTCTGTAATGACGTGGTAATTGAGTGTTGCGTGCCCCATTAGCTTTTGCTAAATTATTGGACGTGGTTGGTTGACTGACTGGCCTACGCTGTCCACACTAGTTTGCCGTGCAGATTGAAAGTTTGCATCTCACACCTTTTTTCTTGTATTACTCCACAGGTGCAATACTTGTTCACTAACAACTAGGTGTTGTCAATTACACCAATGGCAGTCCTGGTTTGTGTGGTGTGTCATAGTAAGCCTGACCTCTAACTTACTTTTCTGTGATGTCAAGTGTACATGGCCTCCAGTTAGGCTGGTGTATAGTGCTGTTTGGAGAGTGCTAAAAAGCTCCTTTCAGACTGCCAGACAGCATCTACTCTGCTCACTTTCCACAGCAATTGACCAACAATGTGAGAAATAATTTTCTTCACATTCCTCATTTGCTGCTACTGTCCATGTTCACTACTAAACCACAGGGGGTGTGAAGTGTCAACTCGATACTGTTCTGAATGTCTGGGACAGATGTGCTCCGTTTCACAGCACTGAGACAGACTCTGTCTATCAGCATTTATGCTTCTTTTATTTAAAGAAAACAGACAATGTCATGCCTGGTGGTTTTCTTTTCTTTGCTGTCTTGTCTGTACAGTGACAGTGGCTGACTACATATCCAGGGCTGAATCTCAGAGCAGACAGATGGCCACCAAGGACACCAAGAAAAGCAAGGATGTGGTTAGTACTTAAGGGCGTTTTCACACCTAACCTGTTTGGTTAGGTTAAAACGAACCCTGGTGCGTTTGCCCGTTCAGTGCAGTTCGTTTGGGCAGGTGCGAACACAGTAATCGCACTCAGGTGCGGACCAAAACAACCATACCGAGACCCTTTAGAAGAGGTGGTCTCGGTCCGGTTCCAAACAAACTCTGGAGCGGTTTGTTTGTGGTGGGAACGTGATCCGACCTTGATCCGACCCAACTACGCGGTGTACTCTGCAAGTTTGAGCTAAACGGCTCCTGTAGCCAGGTGTGCTTTGCATTCTGGGATGCGGCAGAGCACGCAAACTGTTTCTAGTAGTAGCAGCTAGCCGGAGAATGAACCCGCAGTGTTTCGCTCACAGAAATATGCACTAGTTCAGAACACAGGACCTTCTGCCTGTATTTATTTCCTTCTTCTTTGGTTTTACCGGTGGACTACAAACCAACGTCAATGGTGCATGCCGCCACCTACTGTTACCGTGTGTAACATCCCCAGACACATCTGACCAATAAGCGGAGTGAACGTTCTCATGGGGTTTGTAGTGATGCATTTTAGTTCACTAGGATTTTTCCTCTGTGTGAAAAGAAATCGAACCAAGGGGAAAACGCTCCAAGTTTACAAACTAATCAACTGATTCGGACCAGACCTGTGAAAACGCCCTAAATCTCATGTGTTAACAAATTGTTGGCAGACCACCATTAATTACTTTTATGAAGTCTCTTTCCATAAAACTTCTTTATTTCTCTCTGCTCTTCTTGATACTTGACTATCACTTATTAAACCTTATTATTTAACCTGGATTTTTTTCTACTTCTGAATGTACATGCTGCTTTATGAAAGTGTTTTTTCCTGGCTACTTAAAGGTGAATTTGCTTGAATACATTAGAAGTGCATTATTTGTTTGTCCCACATTTCTTTTCAGGGTCAAGTGGATGCCATTGCTGAGAACAGTCCGCCGTCTGCCCCGGCAACTACCAATGGTTCCAACAACAATGCTGCCGACAGTGAGGGCAGCAATGCCACCAGAGCTCCCAGGTCTTCCACCGAGAGGCCTGCCAAAGTCTCCTACAAGGGGGACTCTGACCTGCAACCTGTTGTTAACGGACTCTCCTAGTCAGACCTGAGCAAAGGAAATAGTTTCAAATATTTGAAGTTCTTTGGCTGCACTCTCCCTGTCTCTGGAGCAGCCTTAAAAGTGAAACATTTACACACAATAAGCACTGTTCTTTTTTTTACTTGACAAATATTTGAAACTCGTTCCACTGCGCACGTTTTCGAGGTCTGAACCTTAACCTCACCTTTACACATGTGTTCTGTCCAACTATTCATTTTACTACTGTTTTTGTACAATAGTTCTTCCTGTATGAGCTTGCCAAAGATAGTCAAACACACATACTTACAGACATCAGCTGTACTTTTCAGTCCACTCTTCACTGAGAGCTCAGGAAGAGGTCGGACTGAAAGCAGTATTTGTAAAATGCAGACAGGGATTCCACTCAAACCCATACTGTGGTATGAATGCAGCAGTTCTTTTTTTTATTGGTAAAAATAATATCATAGCAGGGTTTTAGAAAAAAACAAAAAAAAAACAGTCTGCCTTTTACCAGGTGGACTGAGAAAGATGCTTCCACGACCTTTTCAGGATGTTTTGTGCATCTGAAGTCATTTGTAAATTAAATATTCTGCATGAGCAGTACCACAGTGCAGATAGGTTTTGTTGGAAACTCAAGTATGTTTGACATACATGTGATCAGCTGTTGTGCCTTGAGAGTAGATTCAACATGTTGTTGCCTGGCTCTGCACACCATCTGAAATCTTTTCACTTATTTCTATGTTATTTGGGTCACCCTCACGTGCCACAGTTGAACTGGATGAGCTGTCTCCTTGGTTTATATGTACCCTTATGGCACTGTAGGCATGTGGAGGCAAACACCGAAAGACCCTGAAAGGATTTCAGAGGCATATCTTTTTAAAATCAGGTGTGTTTATTCTTAATGTTTGTGGGGAAAATGAGTCCAGTTATCCTTTCTATATATATATCTGTTGAGGATTTTAACATTAGCTGCTTTCTGTTTTTCAATATGCAACCACTTTGGTCATAGAAGAAATGTTATTACAGCGTGTCTGGAAAAGAAACAAACAATAGATGTTTTCTTTGCACTGAGACATAAACTTTTTCTGTTAAAAAGTTGATTGTAGTTAAGTCTGGAAACTGACCTGTTACTGTTATTTGCAGGACAGAGATGTAGCCATCAGTGCTGGGTTTCCTGGAAACATCTCATTGCTAAACATCGGGCAATTTCATCAAATATGACACAGGGATACAGATTGCTGTTTCTTCCCAAAAAGTCCAGTTTTCCAGAGACTCAAATCACGTTTGCAGTTTCTTGGAGATTAATATCCCCTTTTACATGTCCACTATTGCAAAAATCCTGTTTGAGCGGTAAGAACCAGACTACTCTGGTGTTGAGATGTTTCTGGAAAACCAAGCCCAGGTGACAATGATGTCATTTTCATGGTTCTTCCACAGACTGGCTGGCTGGAAACTGGTCACGACTGTTCCACTAAGGAAGGAGATTCATTTGGTTTATTTATTTAAAAAATGTACAGTATTTAAAAAAAAACAACACAAAATAGAGAAGCTCTTCCTTTTCTTGACACTAAAACATGCGTTACCTAGGGTTTTCTTTTAAGACAAATTACAATTTGGACTACTGAAAGTTGTGACATCCCAAGTGTTTTTGTTGGGTCAACTACAGTATGTATTTTTTTTTTTTTTAAGGATTGTTCTGGTTGGTTGATGTGCAATATGTTTTGTATGCAGGTAGTTCTTAAATAAACTTGATCTTCCATATAGATCTAAAACCCAACTGTGTCTGGCTCTTAACGAAAAATACAAAGAGGAAGGTTAATTTTAGTCTATCAAATCATTACATTCATCAAGTTAAAAATTAAGAAATATAAGAATTGATTTATTTTAGGTCTATTTCTGAAATTATTGAGCAGTGGGTCACATCAGTTTACCTAGTTACAATTCTCCACACAGCTTACTGCTCCAATGATAATTTATTGGTAAATATTAAAGTTATAATCCTTTCCATGACATCAGAACCCATCATTGATACTATTTATGGTTGGCATTTTTCCTGTAATAGCCATTCAATATATTTACATTGAGTAATTATCTTTGTATATAGTATTTTTTTTGTAGAGGCAGGTCCTATCTAGGCCCGAGTGAATAACGAGAAAACGATGCAGCATGTAATCCAGCACATTTTATCTCTTTGATATCAGCCTATCAGTTTCCTTTTCGCTCTTTTAGTGTCAGAGCTTTATTAAGTTACATCCTTCTGCTGCTGCTTCCCTGCTAGAGAATGGTTAAGGTCTTTTTAGTATAGGTGTGTGTGTGTGTGTGTGTGTGTAACCCACCCTAACTCAAACCCCTCACCAAGGCACCGATACACAGTGGGCTGTTGTACCAAAAGGCCTCTATTTAAAGGATAAGTTCACATTTTTCTGTCTATCTTAAAACAATACGCATATGTCCATATTATACACTGAAAACGTTTGTTCTTCCTCCTGTCCATACTGGCCACAAAGAAATCTCCTTTCAAAGCAACTTTATTGTACGTAATGCGGGACGTAATTCACAGTCCTCATCCTGAGTTAGTCAAGTCACATGGGTATCTGAAATGTTTTTAGTACAAAATTCAAAGCAAACAAAACTCAATCTTAATGTACATGCGGGAATATGAGTATTGTTTTAAGACAGACTTGAAAAAAATGTGAATCTTAAAAGTTCCTGTCTTGTGGAAAACCACCACAAAACAATCCCTGAAAAGCACAAAACGTAAATATGAAACACAACATAACAATTTGTTCAGTGTGATTTTATTTGGGAACAATCAGTTAGAAAAGTCTGCTAAATTATCGCTCAAGTCAGTCAGGGCAACAGCTTGGATATGATCAGTGTGGAATCACCAGCGTCTTCACTTCTATTTCTTTGTCTGGTCGTCCAACAAATCCTTTGCTTCATTTATCTTCGCTGCTAGGTAGGGAGATCCACCTGTGACACACACACACACACACACACACACACACACACACACACACACACACACACACACACACACACACGCACAGTGTCCGTGATTAAACTTCAGGAAATTTTGTTGAACTCTGTAAAGTCTTAACTATGATGCTGAATGCATCACTTTCCCTTTAGAAACTGACTGTAAAGCCTGTTGAAGAGTGTAACCGTTACATTTACTGCTGGACACTCACCTGTCTTCCTTTACAGCTGAAAGATGGCACAACCTGAAGTTTACATTTATGTACTGGCAAATAAAGTTTCTTGAGTACCCAAGTCATCTCTAACAGATGAATGCAGCGTACTGGAGATCAGTCTGTTGAGCACTTCTCTGTAACCTACGGTGTCTACCAGAAATCTATAGAAACCAATGGAGAACTTTTAAAACCCCACATACCTCTATCTGGATGGTTCAGGATCATCAGTTTTCTGTGGGCTTCTCTGATCTTATTCCTGTTGGCTGTAGGACTAAAAGACAAAACAGTGGTACAACAGTGAATTATTATTGTAATAATCAGTGTGAGTAGTAGTAGGTTAGCAAATTATTTGCTGTAGTGGTGAGTACAATGACAGACAACAGTGAGACAGGTTAACATGCAGCACGGACCTAATCCCTTCACCTACGTGTGACCCTGGATGTACAGTAACATGTAACTGAGGCCCAGTGCTGTGGGGTGGAAAGAGTGTGCACATACCTGACACCTAAAACCAGGGAAGCTTCTCTCTTGTTCATCTTTGGATCAAATCCACCTCTATAGTACCCTCCTCCAAACGCCTGCAACAACATATACAGTTAACAGCTCACCATGATGGGTCTTCTAGCTGATCCTTGCTAGCAAAAAGTGAGAGATTAAGAGTTATCACATATACTTCCATTTGGAGATATACAGTGGGGCAAAAAAGTATTTAGTCAGCCACCAATTGTGCAAGTTCTC